>BSBK01007900.1:0-309408 GCA_027943335.1 Chamaecyparis obtusa
TGGGTACTAAGTTGTCACTGGTTGATTCTTAATCATGAGCATATCATAATTCTCTAGGTGAGCAATGGTAAGATCATTTCTAATATTTACCATAACTCTTTCTAGGTCTATCAATATGTCTTTGATAAATACATGTCTACACAACCTCACAACCTGTGAGTGGTAGTTGTATATATGCATTGCAATAGCGATGACCATTGCTGACATGTCAATATTTTCTCTATATCTGTCCTTGCTTCAACCAAAGTGATCTCCTAGGCTCTGCAGGATCACCCTCCAAATCACTTTATTCTTAACATCTGCTATTTTTTCATATCCTATCCAAAGTGACCTCCGAGTCAAAGGCCATCTACCTGTTAGAAATCCCTAGCTTGATAGGGGTTTCCATGATCAATATAGGCCGAAGGGCTAATGCTATAGTGGCTACCCAAAAGTTTGAGATTTTTAAAAACTCCTAAAAATAATTTTTAAGGATATTCTTTCTGATCAAAGAGCCATTTACTTCCTCATTAAATGCCTTGTCTTGCTAGCTGTTAAATGTAATGATCTCTGTAATATTTCCTTTAAATTTAAGAGATGATTAATTGATCTCTTTCCATTATACGAAAACCTCTCGAGAGGCCATCTTTCCTATACCTCTAACATCTCTTGGGTTTTTAAAGAATTAAATGAGATTACATCTATTTTCTCCATGCAAAACCTCCTATCTTTATACTAGACTACGGTTCGCTTGCCTTCTAATAACAAAATCCTCCCTCACTTATTAAATCCTCATTAAATATGTAGGTTGTCTATTCATGATGACATCCCATATTTCTATTTAGTATGCTTTATGACTTCCCCTTACCCTATTCTATTAAATCTTCCTTTTTTCTTTTATAACTTAATGACTTAATCCCCTTCCTCGAAGAATTCTAGATTTATCTAAGGAATCTATATAAAAAAATTATCTTATCATAATGCATTCCTCGATATGCTAAAAAAAAAAGTTAGTCTATCTTGAGTATTAAAGAATATTTTCATGTTAATTCAGCCCATTTCTATATAAATTTTAGGATCAAAGTATTATAATATTTTCTTCTACATTAGTAGGTCCGTTCACTACAGCTAGTCCTGGATTTTACATCTTTCATGTCTGAAACCTTATACTTATAGGGTGGAAATAAAATAAATAAATAACTAATATTTGTTTCTAAGCTACTTTACTCCTAAAATGAATACCTTTTACTTCTATGTTGGGACTCTTTTTTATTTCTTCCTAAATCTCTACCATACTCTATTACCATGTTATACCATTGATTCATTCTCCATGAGAGAATAAGTCTTACTTCCTCCAAATCCCTCCTTTCTTACATTTTCCTAATGTCACTGACTGTTTCCCTTTATCCTATCACTATCTTTCAATTATATACCCTACAATTATCCAATACGAAGATTCTTCCCATCTGCACCTAAATTAGCTAAATTATCAGCAACCTTATTCCCTTCCCTATAAATGTGGTTAATTTTATAATGCTTAAAGAGCTTTAAATTTTCCATTATCTAATTAATGAGTCCATCTAATTACCAATTTGGAGTGGTCCCTTTTCTGATCACATTGACTACTATGGAGGAATCTCCTTCTATCTTTACCTTATCAACACCTAACCTCCTACATGCTTTTAGTCCTTCCAAAAGGGCCATGAATTCTGCTACATTATTGGTCCTGATTCCTATAGGGATTCATATACTAGTTATTAAATTTTCCTCCCAATTATGGATACAATATCCTATCCCTAAAATTCTAGGATTACTCCTAGATGCTCCATCAAAATTCAATTTATGCCATTCCACAGTTGGTGTCTTCCAAATCCATTCTTTCCTCATCTGATTAGATTCCTTCCTCGATAATTCACCTAGGGGAGGGATTTTGATGCCTACCCATCTATTTCTAATCTTATCATCCTACTCAGAGAATCTCAGTCCCTTCTTTTTAAGACCATTTCTTCTATTTATGATCTCCAAAATACATGCCTCCAATCTATTTGTAATATGGTCATACTCTATTTTTCCATCCTTGAAAATTCTCCTATTCCTTTCTTTCCATATTTCCCAGATTAAAAGAGATGGAGCAACCATCCATAAGTTTCCATACATATCTTTCCCTTAGTTTCTAGGCCAATATAGGAAAAAGACTCTAATATTATTTGGTAGGGATATCTTCCAGTGGAGTTTGTTTACCAACCATACCTAGCATTTATTAGTATAATCATAGTTTAGGAGAATATGATCTACTAATTATTCCTCATTTTTGCATAAAACAGATCTAGAGGGTCCATGAAATCCTATTTTCTGGAACCATTCTTTTGTTAGTATCCTACGTTGTAAGGCCACCATGCAAACATTTGTGCCTTCAGGAAACACTCTTTATTCTAGCAAAGATCTATTGGTAATTTTATTTTTGGGAAATTATGTATCTTATACAAAGATTCATATCCATCTCTGGAGTTTACTCCCCTGATTTAGATCCTATCTACACAATCCTATCTTCCTGATAAATTGGAGTAATTAACCTAGATTCTAGAGTTTCCTTTACCATGTTTTAAAAATTTATCGATATATTAAAGTTCCCATCTAACTTCCAACTCCATCCCAAGGTGGGGTTTCCACTTGGGATTTCCATGTAATCCCTAACATGAATACCCACCCTTTCCTTAAACAAGTTGATTTCTTCCTGGTCTTCTAGCATGGTTTGCAGTTTCAAATATCCCCCCCAAGAATCTTCCCAGAAAAGATCCTCCCATCCCCTACATTCCATGAGACCTTATTACTAATTAATGGTCTACATCCCAAAATAAAGTTCCATTTAACCTTGATCCCCTCAGTGGGGATTTATGGAGGATATTTCTGAGTGGGTACTCACCATCCAAATACTTATGCCTGACTATTTTGACCCATTTAGATTTTGGTTCCTTGATCATTTTCCAAACTATCTTAGATCCTAAAGCTAGATTTTGATCCCTTAGAATCTTTAGATTGGCACCCCCTCTTCTTTGGTTCTGCAGATCTTTTTCCAGGCTACTAGGGCCAATCTATTTTTTTTTTTGCCGAACCTTGCCAAAAGAATGTTCTCAATTTCTCATTTAATTTCTTTCTAATTTGTATCAACATATTATAGAAAGACATCTAAAAAATGGGGATTGCTGAAAGGAAAGATCTCAACATTGTCACTCTACCAGTTGTTGATAGCCATTTTCCTTTCCATAATGCCACTTAGTTTTATATCTCAGCCAAGACATCTTTCCACAAATCCACTGGTTTCCTCCCCTTATCTAATGGAAGGCCTAAATATTAACTAGGCAATTCTCCTTTCTTAGAATTATTCCTTCTAGATTTACCTCTGTATTAAAGGAAAAAAATTCTGATTTATCTTTGTTGATAAGCTATCCTGAAGCCTTAGAATATTTAGATAATAATTTATTAGTATTTATAGCCTCTTCTATATCCATCTTCCCATAAAGCATTGTGTCATCCACAAGTTGCTGGTGAGTGGTTGGTGAAATAATTCACTAGTAATCTTGATCCCTTTACTTCTTCCCACTTCTCTATCCCTATTTAGTGATCTTCCTAGCACTTCTACCATAATGATGAAAAAAAAGGAGATAGGGGGTCCCTTGACATAGCCCCCTTGATATATCAAAGAAGCCCCCTGGGGGTTCCATTTACTAAAAAAAAAATTCTAGAGGTAGAGATGCACTCAAATACTAGATTTATTAATTGTTTAGAAAAGCCAAAGGCCTTCAAACATCTGCATAAGAATCTCCAATCCACTTTATCATATGCTTTCTTAATATCTATCTTTATCATCATACTAGGAGTTTTATTACTTTGGACAGTATGAATTGCTTCCTGTGCTATAATTATCCCATCCAAAATGGATCTCTCTCCTAGGCACAAAGCCTATTTGTTCCTGAGATATAATCTTTGGGAGTAGAGGCTTTAATCTATTAGCCATTGTTTTTCATCATGGTTAGTATTATTGTTAGGGTTAAGATTTGTATTAGGGTTGGGATTTAGGATTAGGGTTAGAATTAGAGTTTAGCATTTAGAATTAGGGTTTAGAATTTTGGGTTAGACTTAGGGATAGGAATTTAGGATTAAGGTTAGGTTCAAGGTTTACCAATTAAGATTATGGTTTGGCTTATGATTTAAGGTTTATAATTTAGGAATGGGGTTAAGATTAGGGTTTAGTGTTTATGATTTAGGGTTATGGTTAGGATTAGTGTTAGGGTAGAGTTTTATATTGAATGGTTAGTATTATAGTTAGTGTTAGGATTTATTTTAGGGTTAAGATTAGGATAAGAATTAGGATTAGGGTTAGTATTAGGATTAGGATTTAAAATTGAGGATATCTCTCAAAATATTATATATATATTATAAAATTATTAGGGTGAGGCTTTCTATTAGAGTTATGGTTTGGGGTTAGGGTTAGGATAAGGGGTGTAGGGTTTATGCCATGGTAAGGGTTAGGGTTGGGTTTTATATTTGTCTTATGTTCTTGTTTAGGATTATGATTGTACTTTAGTTTAGAGTCAAGTATGTGGGTACAATATAGACCTTCTACACAAGGATCACATAGATCAAAATAATGGGTTTAGGATTTAATTAGGACTAGAGCTACTGTTAGGATTCAAATAGTGTCAATGCTAAATTTATTAATAGAGTTCAATTATGGTTCAGATTAGGGTTAAAATTGTGGGTAGGGTTTAATTATAGGTTTAGATACTATTGAGAGTTAGATTTCAATTATGGTAATATTAAGTTTAGAATTAAGGTTAGGCTAATATTTTTTATGAATAAATATCTTCAAACTTTGTTCAAATAAAATATTGATAGTTTAAAGTAGGTGAAACTTTCTTTTAAACCAAAATCTTAATTGAGTATTTAACCTTTATGAAATAATTTGAAACATTTAATTAAAAAAATTAATTTTTTTTAATAATTATAAAAAATTATATTATACATTAGCAATCTTTTAACCTTTTAAATTATTAATAATTCTACTTAAAAATCTATTAATAAATAACAAAAGAATTCAAACTCATCTCAAAGATATATAAGATGAGTTTAAAAAACCAAGATATAAATTTAAAAAAGACATCTATATGATAAAATAGAAATTAATTTTAATAATAAATATTTTTATATATTAAATATTAAATATTATCTATGAAATATTTTTTATGCATATAACTTTGATTTTTTGGAATTTAGAAACATTATATTTTTATGATGAAAATTGATTAACATAAAATATTTTTTGATAAATATGTAATTTTGATTTTTTGAATTTGAATTTAGAATTTAGAATTTTTTTTTTAATGTTTTATTTTTTTAAAAACAATAGTCACATTATTTTATTTTTTATTTTTTGAATTTAGAAATATTATATTTTGTTTTGAGATTTAGAAACAACAATCACATTTTTTTGAGTTGCTAAAGATGTTATGACATCTGCACAATTTTTAAAATTTCTTAATGCATGCAAAATATTCATCTATTTTCAATTTGTTTTGAAGCATTTAGACACTTAAAATTTATAGTGTTTACGAAAAAAATAGAAAATAATATTTAATACTTGTTAACTTGTGCCCAAACATTTAATATAATAATTTTGAAATTATTTGTAAAAACAAAAATGTGACAAAACAAGAACAATATTGACGAGATTAATAGAATAAATAAGTTATAATTATATCCTAAATAAATAACATTAACCACTCATATAGCAAAATGCAATAATTTTTTAATGGAAGATTTAAATTGGACTTTTCTAATGGAGGATTTAGAGTTGATTTTTAATGAAAGAGTAATAGAAGAGAAGATTTACATAAGAGAGAGACGATGGATAATATTTATATCCAACTGCTAAATATTTTCATAGAATTCTTGAATTGATTCTTAAAGAAGAGTAAAAAAAAGGTTGTTCATTATAGCTTCAGTTATCTCAGTTGTCCCTTGTTTTGAAACCTACTAGACAAGGACAACAAGGAGTTCATGCTTATAATGAAAATGACCTACACTTTGCAAATAATCCACAAAGTTCACTCTTTTCATTAGAAGAAACACCAATTAATCTTCCGAATCTGCAAAGCATTTGAAAAACTAAAACTATTTTACTCCATGTATTTCTTATTCTTCTACAATTATAATTTTGTCTCTAGGAAAGAAGAGAATATTAAAAATCTTGATTAATACCAGAGATAATGAATAATTATCTTGAATCGTATTATTAAGGAAATGTATCATAACATACCAATTTAATTTGTACATCCTTCATTTATTTGACCCAATGTGATGTACTTCCCTAGAAATTCGTACAATGTCAAACAACATCAATATTGCTTTACATTTATGTACCAAAAACATTCATGATAATGCAAAATGGATTTGTTGAAAAGGGATAATAAACCTAAGAGAAAGTGCATTTTGAAGGCATAAATCATCCCCCTCAAGCTCTATCAACATCCTACTTATCTGTACAAAAATGGAAGATCACTAACATTGATAAGTATCAATGGTATTTTTTGAAAAAGAATGCAGATTTAGATTTGTACAAAATTTAATGGGATGAATCTTATCCTTCATCCTTATCAAAATCTAACCAAAATACCTTGAAACTAATAATAGAATAATATTGACCTGAAGCGAATCAAAATTGAGTACTGCTGGGAAATTCATGGCCTAGCCAACTAAAAGACCATCGGTCTTTGAATACCCATCAAATATATGAGAAACCTCTATTTCTTTTATTCGGGGTAGAAGATTGAAGAGATCATAAGAGACTCAATCCAAAGTGTGCACAAGCTCCTTTTTGACTCCGTGATTAAAGATACTAAAAGATTCCTATTTTTGGCACACTTATTTCACTTGATTGCATAGCCTTTGAAGATGAGGATCACCTTCTTCTAGTCCTGATCAAAGAGGAGAAACAACAATTATTGGGAGTTCTTCCTTTGAAAAACCCATACTTTCTGAGAGATCTATGGATTCTTTTCCATTACCATGCAAGACTCTTTTAGTTTCCTTTGTAATTGCTAGACATTTTTTTGACATTGTAATTTTAGATTTTAAATTTATATTTTCTAAAATAAATTTTAACAACAAAGTTAATTTGTGTTGATAGTTGTGTAGACACTTAAAATTGTCCATTCACACTAATATTAATTTTTATTAATATTTTCCCTTAACATTATAGTTGATTTTATTAATTAACTATATTGTTATATTCCTCTATTTATCTAATTAAATTAAATTAAATTAAATAAATTTATTTTCCCTTTGTATTTAAATTTTATTTAGATATTATAATATATTAAATCCAATTTAATATATTGTCCCTCCATTTCTTAATATAAAATAATTTTATTTATTTTATTTCTCCACTAGCCTAAAGTTCTTCTTAACCTCGATTAAATTAAAATTATTTTAATTTAATCCTCTTTTCCTTTTTTTTTTTCTAATCTTACCTTTCGCTAATATTCCTCTAATCTTGATTAAAAGGTGGATTACCTCTAATCATGTGCACAATCACCTTTTCCAAGGTAGCCACCTCTCCATCTTTCTCTCCTCCAATCATTTCAAATTCTCTTTCCCTCTAAAAGGAAAGCTTGACTTCTGCATGTTTTGCCTCTTAATCCTAGCCACTCATTTCTTTTGCCTCTTAATCCTAGCCACTCATTCCTTTTGCCTCTTCATCATAGCCACTTCCCTTTTGCCTCTTAATCTCCTCCATCCAATCCTATTCAATTTCTATAAAAAAAAGGCCTCACTCCTCATTTGAACTTAGTCATTCTATTGTATCTTCTTGCATCTGTTGTAAGCTAGAACATTCTTTAGCACTTCATAGCTTGGATTTATTTTGAGCATTTTCATTAGATAATCTAGATATCACATGTTAGGTAATGGAATGGATCTAGTATTGTTTCAATCTTGCATTCTTATCTTAGTTTATCTTTCATTTCAATCTAGTTTATTAATCTCCCACATTTCATACTTAGCATAGATATTGCATTTTGTCAAGTCTACCAAGCTTTTGTCAAGTAGTACTCTGCTTTATGAAAGTGCATAGAGAATTCAATTAAAATCTATGGCAGGTGTGGTCGTAGGGGAGGTTGTAGGATTAGAGGGTTTGACTAGGCACCATAATGTGCACAAGCTGAGCGTTTGCAAGAAGCCCGCGTTGGAGACATTTACAAAAGCATTGTTGTAGCAAATTTTAATAATTTTTCTAAGCTTTTTTTTCAAATCATGATCTTTTTTCTGCGGATCTATCTCTCATGGACAAGGCTCTTAATGGGTCCTCTTCAAGCATGCATGCACAACAAGTAGATACATTTTATATGAGTGTTGACCCTAAAATGAAGAAGGTTAATGGGTGTCTTCCTAGAACCCAGGATCATCTAGTTCTGGTAATTTCTCCCGATTTGGTGGAAGAAGATGTCTCATATTGGAGAAGACATGATCTCATCTATAAGTTTCTTGACATTCACATTCCTTTGTCTACTTTGGATGCTTGGATCCGACATTCTTGGAAAATTGAAGGAGATATGGAAATTATGCTGGCAGCAAATAGCTATTTTATGGTTATTTTCTCGAATATGGTAGATCGCAATAGAGTTTTTGAAGGTGGCCCATATTTTTATAATCAGGTTGGATTATTTATTAAACCATGGCATGCAAGTTTTAATTCAACTAAAGAGATGCCTTCTCAAGTTCCTGTTTGGGTTTGACTACCTCACCTCCCCTTGGATTTTTGGCAAGAAGACATCTTACATAAAATTGCTAGTCTCTTGGGAAAGCCTGCGACAGTTGCTACACAAACCCTTGATAAAAAGGTGATTTCTTTTGCCCAGATTTGTGTTGAGATAGATCTAAATAACTCCTTGCTAGATTCTATGGAAATTTTTTTGGGATCTTCATCATGGATTCAATAGTTAGATTATGAATCTCTGCCTTTTTCATGTCATTTTTATCATGAATATGGCCATCTCTTACGACAATGCCCCAAAGTTTGTAAGGAAACTCATTCCCCTTCTATGAAACCTCATCCTCTGGGTAAAGAGGACAAAGGGAAAGCTCCCATGATGGCTGAACCTTAGGGCAAGGACAAGGAAGGATTTTTTCCAGTTAAGACTAAGGCCAAAGGATTAGGTTAGAAGAGGACTTTCAAAGATGGACAGATAGATGGAAGATTTAACAAGTTTGAGGTGCTAGAGAATTTAGCTTTGGAAGATGGAGTCCCACATGTGGTCACTTCTAATAGTGTTGGGGTTAGTATGGAGGTTATACCAGTTGTTGAACTAGAACCAATTCAGCCTATTTAGGAACAAGTGGCTCAAGTGACTTTAAAATAATTCCTAGAGGATGACATTGTTTTGGCAGATTTAGCTAGAGAAGTTTTAGTTTCATCTCAAAATAAAGGTTCAACTCATAGATTGGGAGCGCAACAATGACCCCTTAAGAAAGGTCTTGCTGATAGCTCCTCAAAAGGGTGAAAGATGGACCTTGAGAAGATAAAAATGACTGGAGATTTGTTGGTGGAATTTGGGTTTGTTAAACCTATTGATGCTCACTTTTCTCAAACCCCTCCATGATTATTCTCTCTTGGAATGTGAGGGGTTTGAATAGCACTTGTCATCAAAAGTTATTCATGATTTGATTGCAATTCATTCTCCAGATGTATTTTGTATTCAAGAGACTAAGGTTTTTTTTGAGGTTATGCATCAACATGCTCCACGCATTTGGTATGCTGGTCACTGTCAAAGTATTGGTTTGCAAAGGAATTCTGGAGGTTTGGCTCTATTCTAGGACTCTCAAAAGATTTCTCTCCTTTGGTGGATTTCTAGTCATTACTCAATCTCTATGGTGGCTACTGCTTTGGACTCTGTGAGACTATTCTTGTGACAAATGTTTATGCCCCTGTTGACATTCATGGGGAAGATTCATCTCTAGGATCACATTAGGTATGTGTGGTCTTGTGCTCCTTATTTTCCTTGGATTTTAGGAGGTGATTTTAATTCTATTTTAAGTCTTGAGGAGAAAAGAGGAGGTTGGCCTAGGCTTGGCCCTACTTTTGATCTTTTTCAAGCCTAGGTGGTTGTTCTTTCTGTTATTGATGTTAATCCTTCAAATGGGGTATTTACTCGGAACAATAGATGGAGTGGTCAGGAAGCTATCTCAGAATGTTTGGATAGGTTTTCTTGTTTCCTTGTTATTGGGTTGGAGGTGGCTTGATTACAAGTTCTAAAATTCTTGATTGGAGAGGTTCTAATCATTGGTTGATTAAGTTCTCTTCTTCTCCTATTGCACTCCCTAAGAACCCTTCTTTTAGATTCTAGCTGATGTGGCTCCATGACTCATCCCTGTATGATTTGGTGGCTAAGTGGTGGAGAGAGGGTGGCCCAGCTTATGGCATGACTATGTTTGTCTTGAGAAGAAACTTAAATATGTCAAATATCATCTTAAGAGATGGAATACTTCTTGCTTTGGGAACCTTCAGTCTAGAAAGAGGAATGCTCTAGATCATCTTGCAGTGATTACTCACCAAATTAGGGACTCTGGCCTTACAAAGGCTCTTGGTAGGGTTGAATCCTAGGCTATGCAGGATGTGGAAGAAATGGGAACTTCAGGAAGAGATTTATTGGAAACAAAAGGCTCGCATTGATTGGCTGCAGGAAGGGGATAAAAATACAACATTTTTTCATCATTCTGTTCAGGCTCGTTGTAATAAAGGGTATATTTTTTCTCTTGTTACAATAGAAGGACTTCAAATTTCCTCTCAATCTACTATGACCAAGGAAGCCCTTCAATTTTATTCTACCCTTTTTGCTGAGGATTCTCAGCCTGCTGTTGAGGAGAAGAACTTGATACTTTCTTGCATTCCATCTCTTATCACTAGCGTAATGAATGATTCTCTTATTCATCCAATTTTGATGTCAGAACTTGAAGAGGTTGTGTTTGGGATGAATAAAGGTAAAGCTCTAGGCCCATATGGCTTCCTTGTGGAATTCTTCCAGGAATTTTGGGAAATTATTAACATAGATCTCTTGGAGGTGGTTAAGGAATCCCTTGAGAATAAGAAAATGCTTCGTGCTTTGAACTCTACTTTACTGACTCTTATCCCCAAGAAAGAAGGTGCTGACAATCTTCACTCCTTTCATCCCATTTCTCTTTGTAATGTTGTGTACAAAATTATCACTAAATTGATTGCTGACAGACTCAAGATATGCCTTCTAGTTGTGATTTTAGAGGAACAAGGTGGTTTTGTGGCTAGTAAGAAGATTCTTGATGGGATTGTTATTTCTTCTAAAGTTATTCATTCTATGCATACTTCAAAAGAGAGAGCTATGTTCATTAAGTTGGATATGGCTAAGGCTTATGATAGAGTCAAATGGAGTTTTCTTCAAAAGATTCTCTTGGCCTTCGGTTTCTGCCAATAGTGGGTGAATTGGAATATGAGTTGTGTTACTTTGGCTTCTTTTTCTATTCTTGTGAATGGTGTTCCTTTAGAAGCCTTTGGTGCCTCTAGAGGACTTCACCAAGGGGACCCTATTTCACCTTACCTCTTTATTATTATGGCTGAGGGTTTGGGCCGCTTTCTTAAGCTTCATGTTCACCAGGGTTTGATTCATGGGTGGAAATGGGGTGCTGGCTTGCCTCCTCTTTCACATCTTCAATTTGTGGATGATACTTCATTTATGGGATAGGCTCATCTTTAGGAGCTACTTCTTTTAGGCATGCTTTGGATGTGTATCTTGCAGCTTCAGGTCAAAAATTTAATGAGAATAAATCCTCCATTTTTTTTCTTCAATACTCCCCAAGCTATTTAGAGGTGTATTTCTGCTATTTTGAGGTTTCAGATTGGGTCTCTTCCCTTTGTTTATTTGGGTATTCCTCTTACTATTGGTAGACATCCTAGATCTTCCTTGGAAGTTTTACTTGATAAACTTCACCAAAAGGTTAATCATTGGACTCATTGTTGGCTTTCAACTACTGCTTGCTTGACTTTGTTGAAGTCAATTATTCAAGCCCTTCCTATTTATAGGTGTTTTGTTCAGGCTGCTCCTATGTATTTTCTTTAGGAATTTGATGCTCTGTCCCATCAGTTCCTTTGGAGTGGGAACCTTTCTTCTTCCAAATGGAGTCTAGTTAATTGGGAAATAGTGTGTAGACCTTAGAAGGAGGGTGGCCTTGGTTTAAGATCATCTATTTTAAATGGTCAGGTTCTCACTGCAAAGCTTTATTAGCATTGGTGTACTAACCAACATCAACTTTGGGCTCGCATTCTCACCCATAAGTATTTTATAGATATTGATGTGGTTGAAGTTCACCATTTTCCTCTGGAAGGGAGAGGATCCATAATCTGGAATATGCTAAAGTTTGGAGCTTGGTTGGTTAAAGATGGTCTCTTTTGGATTTGTCATTCAGGATCACAAGCTCTATTTTGGCTTGACTCTTGGGATGGGCACCCTCCTATACTTTCCACTCATCCTCAACTTCATGCCTTCTATCAAAATTTTAGTGATGTTGGTTGGGACACAGTTGATTTTTATAAGATAAGGAGTGCTAGAGGTTTGGCTCCTTCCTTTGATTGGAAACAACCCTCTGAATGGCCTCCAAGAGGTTCTGAGGAGGATAGGAAGGAGCTATTTCAGATTTTGTAGTCTCGAGAGTGTACTATTTTGGTTGGTAATGATGTTCTTTCTTGGGACAGTGAGGATTTGTCTAGGAAATTTTTAGTGTCTGCTAGATATGTTGAGCTTCTCCGATAGAGTTTGGGGGATATTCAGGTGCCTTGGTGGAAGCAAGTCTGGTACAAGTTTTCTTGGCCCAAATGCAATTTTTTTATGTGGTTGGTGGTCCATAGCCAGTGCCTTACATGGGATATTCTATGCAAGCATGGCTTCCATGGACCCTCAATGTGTGTTCTATGCTAGACTAGTGAAGAAAATATCTCTCATCTCTTCTTCCAATGCCCTTTGACTAGACATATTTGACACTCTTGGTGGAATGTGTGGAACCAATCTTGTTGGCATGTTTCCTCACTGGTAGATTTCTTTGCTCACTGGGGTAAGGCTCCTATGAAGACTTCATTTCTTCAAGTTTCTTGGACTCTTGGACCCTCTTTTATTATTTGGCATATCTGGTTGGAAAGGAATCATCATATCTTTAAGGATGAATTGTTGGAGGCTCCTCACTTATGGTGGAAAATTCTCCATTCTTTGGGGGAAACTATTTCTACAAAATGTGATACTTCTAAGGATTTGGAACCAGGGGAGGATATTTTCAATAACTACTTGAATATCCCCCCCTCACATGGAAAATTGCTTAGAAAGATGTGTAGACATCCCTTGCAAAAGATAAATAGGGTGGGGAAGTGGAGTGCCCCTCCGTAGGGTATTCTTAAAATCAACACGGATGGGTCTTCCAAGGGTAATCCAGGACCTACTGGAATTGGTGGTGTTGGTAGAGATAGTAAGGGAGATGTTCAGTGTGTGTTCTCAATTTATAAAGGTCAGCACACTAACAACCTGATGGAGGCCATTGCCATTTTGTATGCTATGAAGAATGCTTGGGACCTTGGTTGGAGAAGGCTTATCCATGAATACGAATCTCGAGTGGTGATACGTCTTTTGAATTAGCAACACTCTGAAGTTTTTAATTGGAAGTTAGCGTTGATTGTGGACCATATTCATAATTTTTGTATTTCTTTGGAGTCTGTTACTTTCACTTATATTCCTAGGGAATGGAATAGTGTGGCTGATTGTCTAGCACAGTGGGCTTCTAATCATGTGTAATTGGAATATTGTTGATAAGACGCATCTTCCGATGGGCTTGTCTAATCAACTTGATCACTTGGTTGATCTTGATAGGGCTTTTTGATGCCCTTTCTCTATTTGTTCTGGCTTCTCTTTATGTTTGAATAAATTTTCACCCCTCCTTTATTTCAAGCATAGATATTGCATTTTGTATCACCATTTTGTAAAGATTGGGGATAGTTCTTCATACTTTTTATCAATCCTTCACTCATAAATCATAGTGGGATTTATTGTATTGTGTTGGGAGAACACACCCATAAAATATTTAAGAGCAAATCATACAAGGTTTTGGGTGCCCTTATTTTAGCTCATCAAAGGTTGTAGTGGACATTTGGTTGCATTACAAGTTATTTAGCATACTTATTGTAACTCGAATGCTTCACATTTCTTGCATTTTAATGCTTTAATTTGTGGTGCATCTGCAAGGATTTTCATTGCATACATTTTGGAATGCCTAGTGGGACCCACATGCCTATTAGATCTGCACTTTTAAAGATTTTTCTAACCTTGTATTGTTATTTTATTCAAGTTTTTCAAAGTTAATCCTTGTGCAAGTTGAGTTGAAGACAAAACCAAACAGTTTTGAAAGATTCGATCATATCTTAAAAATGGCTTGGAATCTTTCTATGATTTTTTTTTTGTAGGTGTGGGATGATCCAAATATGGCCCAGTTAGAAAATCAGACTTTTCTAATCATTTTTCTGTGAGTTATAATTTTTTTTAATGAAATCTAATTTTTGGTTTCAAATCAATGGATTTTTCAAAAAACTTTACGTTTTTGGAAAGGTTTGCAAATTCTAAGGGGGGTATGTTCTTTGTGCTTTTAATTTGGATGAAATAAAATGACTCAAAAATTCAATCTTTGAAAACTGGTTTGTTTGGATAAGTCAGGTCTCTAGAGAACAAATTAAGGAATATTTCTAAAATTATTACATATTTGAAACCTCTTAAACTTTTAGCATGGGTCTCTTCTTTTTGTTTCTATTTTTGGGGCCGTAATTATAGCAAACAAATTAGATCTTGTTGACTAGGTCAAAAGTAATTTTTTTTATGAGCTTTAACTTTATTTTTACATAATTCAATGCATGATTGGGCTTTCTTGTAAGTCTTTGATATTTTCTATCTTCTAATAGTAGTTTTGTAGAATGGTTGACCAAGATTAAGATATTTTGAGACTACTAATCAATTTATTTTGTGGGAGGTTGTTTGAAGATCTTGAAAAGATTTGAGACTACTAAATCATTGGTTTTGTAGGTTGCCTTGCAGGTTCAAGAAAACATTGTGTTTTCTTTAAGTTGATTTTTATAGGTGCCTAGTTTAATTAGAAAGGTTATTTTCTTGTGGTTCATTGAGTAGTAGGAGATTATGCTCTTATCTCTTTAGAGATAATAAAAAATCTAGACCTACTTGACTCATCACTTGCAAAGAGATCTTGGGTAAATGAACATGTGTTTGGTGTTTTTGGGAGAAGAAATGGAGTAGGAGAGTATTCTCTTTCCCTTTAAGGAAAAATATAAATCTAGACCTTCTTTTGTTATCCACTTTATGTTTTCACTTTACCTTTAGAGAGCCTATCATTGAGGAAAAAATCTCATAGGTACGACTCAAGTGGGAACAAGAAAACCCAACTCTTCCAAACCACTATAATCAAAAGCCTCTTTGAGATTAAAGTCTCAAAGGACATAAATATTTTTACATTTTTATGTATGCTATATTTTCATAGGGCTGAGAGGCCTCAATCCTATGTGTGAGATTGTGTTAATATAGTACTTGTAGGGCTATAGGTCTCAATCCTTCTTGCGGGCTATAAGGGATAGTTGCAAACAAATGCCCTTACTGGACAGCTTAATATATAAGCTACTTGGTTTACTTCTAAAAGTGGACATAATATTTGTGTAAGGAGGGAAAATAATTTGTGCTGAAGATTACTCACCATAAGTATCCCCTTGAGAATTTGGAGGTGGCTAATATGGAATTTGAGGTCTCATTGCGTAGTCTCCTTTGAATCATATTATTTTTATCTCTTAGAAAAGGAAAAAAAAATAGGTTCCCTATAGGTGGTGACACAACTATGTGAGATGATGATATATCCCAGTTGTGGGAAAAGGTTTTGATCACTAATCTAGTTCCTTAGGTAGATATTGCTTGAAGTTTTTTATAATTGCATTGGACCAGTACACACATTTGTGCTTGAAAAGGCTATCAAAACATACACATTATGTTATGCAATTCCCCATCATCAAGACTTGTCACAATTTCTTGTATTTTTCAAGGTTACTTTGTCCCTTGTTGGATTATTTCTAGACTTGCATTTTTTCCCTATTTGAATCAAGGTACACTTAGCGTAGTCAAGGCATTGGATAAGAGTGATAATTAGTTCTTGCCTCTAGACTATACCAATCTAACATCAGTTCCAATTTTTTAATCTTACCTAATCATCATCTCATAATCATCAAGACCATCCTTAGTCATCTCCCTAATCTAATCCAATCATCCACAATCTTACTTTTCATCCTAATCCTCTTAATACTCTTTCATCTTCAACATATTATCTTAGTCATCCATAATTACCTCCTAATCATTCTTAATCATCCTCCTCATTCTTCTTATCCTAATCATTATTAATCCATCATTTAGGACTCTAAACAAAATCAATTTTCCTAATCAAATCAAGCTCCTAAATCATAATCCTAATCATTTCGTCACCTTCCCAATTATTCAACTTTCTTAATCCAATCTCATCATTTCGTCTTCTTTCTCACCTAATCAAATCATCATTGTCCTAATCCAAATCACTTGTCAACTTCATTCTAACCAAGTTATAATTCAATCCATATATCCCCATCATCCAAATCAATCACATCATCCATTCCACTTGTCTTAAAATATCCCCAATCTATCCTTCCAATTTATCCATTCTTAATCCAAGTTTTATCCACACCATCTTACAATCTTCTACTTTTGGCTTAGGAGCACCGTCATAATCTTTAGACTTTAATCATCACCCAAACCAAATCAGATCCAACCTTGAGGTCCTGCCCTCACAAATCCAAAATCAAAACTAAATAAAATCAATTAAAATTCTCAAGGCCCTTCCCTCTAAATCAATCAAATCCATCATCCAATCATATTAAAATCCTTGAGGCCCTGCCCTTTAAAAAAAAAAGGTCCAAACTTACTCCTAGTCCTAAGTTCATCTTCTACAACATCTTCTAATTCAAATCCATAAACCACTCCTTCAAACCATCATGAATATGGATTGGTTTCACAAAATGGTTGAGGAATTTAAAATTCCAAATCCCAATCCTCAAGTCATATCCAATCCCAATCCATATCACATTCCTTATTCTTCCTCTACCTTTGACAAGGGAAATCCACCTCATTATCCTCCATCCACACATGATTCCCTCCATCACCTTCATGATACCTCTCACATGCTCAACCATGCCCAATAAATGGAAGATCTTAAAAATATTGTCCTTAGTTTACAAATTGGGGGTCAAGAGAAAACCTTTGAAGACACATGTCCTCTTGCATTCATCCGAATCCATAATCCTCTTTTTCCATCCAACACCAATCCTCTACCTAATCTCCTACACTTTATGATTCATTTCCAAAACCATCATCCCAATCCCCTACCTAAGACTCAAGCTCCACAAAATCCTAATCCTCCAAAACCCACATCATTCCTACCTTCCAAAGTTGCACAATCACCCAAAGATAGATAATACACTCCCCGTATAGTCCCTCTTGATGTCTTATTCCACCTACTTGTTAAAAAAATATGATGTTGTTTACAAATGCTACACCCTTTGATGAGAGTCAACCCAAAACTACTTGGTATAAGGAAAATGAATACAATGATTATCATCACAAAAAGGGTTATGATATCAAGAAGTGCTTAGATTTTTAAATTTTTCCCCAAGACCTTATTGAAAAAGGAGAGATTGAAGTTTAAGATCCCAACCCCTCCATCACATCATCCTCACAAGTCCATATATGTCAAGACCTTGTCCAAAATAATGCTATCATATAT
Source organism: Chamaecyparis obtusa (assembly GCA_027943335.1). Lineage (NCBI taxonomy): Eukaryota > Viridiplantae > Streptophyta > Pinopsida > Cupressales > Cupressaceae > Chamaecyparis > Chamaecyparis obtusa. The sequence continues at coordinate 17,896 of BSBK01007900.1, forward strand.
TCTTATTCCCCTTAAGCTCAAAGAATTCCTCCACCACTTGATCCCCTTATATCTCAAGATTCACTTATCCCTCTTTATCCACCCCATGATCCCATTCCTAGTCAAAAATAAATTTCCTCCAACCCATCCAATGATACCCTTCCATCCCAAGACTTAAAATCAACTTGCACTAATCTCCCTTAATTTAAATATCAAATTACCCCATCTAATGACTCCATTCCCTCCACCTCCATTAATGATACCCTTCCATCCCAAGAATTAACATTCACTTATCCTCCATCCCATTAAGATATTCCTTGTATCCAATTCACTACTCCCCCTTTATGTCAAGATCAAATTACCCCATCTTACAAATCCATTCCCTCCACTCTATTCTATGATAGAATTTCATCTCAAGATACTACCATCCCTTTCACTCCACTACATACTCCTCCCCAAAGTCAAGATCAAAGTACCCCTTCATCTCCATGTCATGATCCATATCCATCTCAAGATCCTATTATCTCCCCTAATTCTCCTCATGATTCTAATCCTCCACAAGATCCAATCACACCTATCCAATCCATCCATGAATCCCATATAAATGATCTTGGTTGGAATAAACCTCTATCCAACATGGCTTCCTTCAAGAGCTTATCATTGCTTTTGCATCACCTCCCCATTCACATGGACTCACATCTTTTTATCAAAATAACACACATCCCATTGAACAAAGAATGTCTCAAGATGTTGGTAAACCTTCCACTCCTTCCATATCCATAATACCTCCACCTAAACTAGAATGTTACTAGTCCCCATATTCCATGTCCATTTTGGGACCTTATATCCATAAGTCCATTCCTTCCTCATCCATATCAATTTTGGGTCCTTATATTCCAAAGCCAAACCCTTCATACCTTCCATCCATTTTGGGTCCTTACATACATCCATCCATAATATCCAAGTACACCACACTATCACCTCAAATCCATAAGAAAGATCAACAAAGGCACACATCCTTGAAACCCTTCCAAAATTCACTCTCCATCCTTTTATCCATAAACCTTCCACACCTTTCATCCTCATACACCCATACCACAGCTGATGGAAGCAAATTCGATGCTAAAGATAAAATGCATAAAGCAAAAAATCCACAACAATATAAGGATCAACATGTCCCCTCTAAAAGATATGTTAAGGAAAAGAAAAATATGATCCAACTGTAAGAAAAATTCAAAAGGCCACAAAGGCCCAAAATAAAAAAATAAAAATCATGTGGATTCGCAAGCTACTCATCGAAGAAATGCATTTCAAAGAAAAATCCAAATTGGCATCCAAATTTTTTAACTAAAATATTCCTCCAATTATAAGACCTCCAATCATCCATTCAAGAATCCCCCATCTTCCAACTTCATTTTGGGTCCTTATATCCCAAAATCCACTATCGTAAATCCATCATTTCCTTCTTCCATTTTACGTCCTTATACCCCAAAATTCAAACTTTTTCCTTCATCTCCTTCAAAATATTTTCTTCTACTACTCCACTACCCTTCAAGGTGTGTGTCAATGATGATCTTTCCAAATCCTTCATTCATTAATTCAAAAGTCTTCCAACCCCTCATCCATTATCTCCCAGTCCTTCCATACCCATCCACCCCTTTAATCCAAACTTTTGTATAAGTCCTTATCCTCCATCCCTCAATCCCTTTCATCTCCCTTCCCACAATTCTACCAACATCTATGAGAAAATGGCCAAATTTTCTTGGTGTATATAAATAAATAAATAAATAAATAAATAATAAAAATAAAGAATTCAAAAAGTAAAAAAAAAATAAAAAAATTCATCCAATGGTGAAAACTTGGTAATTAGGTGACTTGGACAAGTACCATGATGAAAACTTGGCAAACAAACATCACATGTAATCCCTCCATCCAGTTTCTCTTCATACTTGGGGACACGTCCTTCTAGCTATCCATATATTGTATCTTCCCTATCATCTACCTACCATAAATATCATATCTTATCCATTCACATATACTCATACCCTTTGATTCTATACTTGGGGGAAAGATCCATCCATTCCATACTATCTATCACATCCAGCATCTACCATCTACCATCTACCATCCACCATCCTCCTCTTCCTAGATTTTATCTTGGCTATCTTATTAATTCTGTCCATCCACTTCCTTATCCATAAACTATCCATTATCCTATCTAAGTCCATCCACTTTGTTGTTATTTGATCTTGAAATCCTATAAAAATACTCCATCTCATATTCATTTCCTTTATCCTCCATCCATAATCCTATATATATCCATCTTCCTTTCGTATGTCTTTTATCTTGATTATCCCATGCATTTCTTCCATTCAAAATCACCTATCCCATATATAACTTCCATATCATATCCCCTATCCTATTCACACCCTCCATCTCATATCCCTTATCCAAATCCATTTCACTTTCATGTCCTTTCTCTTTCTTAAAATCTAGAGGCACTAAAACGTCAATGCATGATTTGAAGAAATAAAATCTTTCATTCCCCCCATGAATGTCCATTATAAACTATCCTTCCATATCATGTATCCTTTACCCACTTTTTCCTCCATACTCTAGTCTCCCATATCCTAATAGTATCCATCTATCTCACAAATCCTTAATCCACCATCTCTCCATCCTTCATAATCTGTACCATATCACTTTCCTCCCCTCATATCCCTTACACACCATCCTTCCATCCTATACATTGTTATCTTCCATCTCTCCATTATTCATTCTCCTCCTTTTAGTGTGGGTAAATTTACTCCTTTTCCACATAGTTCTTGGATCTCCATCCCTATACCCCCCATCCTATAGTCTTCCCACCCTATCCTTACCTATCCATTCATTCCATCTATCTCCTATCCAATCCATCCCTTCCATCCATTCATTTTCTAACCAAACATCTCTCCATCCTTCCATCCTCTATCATTTTTGTTAGGAATGAATGCAAAGTGTTTTGGCAGTCATTCTGTAGCAGTTGTTGTTGCATTCATGACTTGGATTGTCATTGATGTCAACATAGTGATATTCTGGATATTAGCAAGAAAGTAGGTACAATTTTGTTTTGCACACATGTTGTATTGCAGATTGGCTTTTGTGCAATTGATGGTATGTTCTTTGATGTGTTATTAACCTATGGTTAATAGTGCAAAAAGAAATTCATTCATTTGTGAGAGTTATGAGCATTTTGGTGAAAGTAGTGTTTAGATAGTGTTTCTATGTAGCGATGTTCAGAAATCAGAAGATATCTCTTAGCTGGGATGGAATCTAATTTTGCGCAGTTAAAGGGATGTTGGAGACTCATTAATGATGATGTGGTTCATAGTGCAAACTTTGAGGATATGTTTGGAGAAAGTTATAGTATCTGGAAGCCAATAGTTTTATGAGAATTCTGTGTGTAGCGTGTAGAATTTATTATTTTGTGATTGAGGACCGACTCATTTGTAATTATTTGAGTTTATTATATAAGAAGGAATGTTTTCATTATTGTTATGTGTACTAAAAAATATTGTGATGCGAATATATGCATGAAGAAAAGAAAAGAGCTAATTCAGTGATGAAGGAAGACTTGTGAGTACAGAGATCTGGATTTGTGATCTTGTGTAGCAGAGAGTGCAGTTTTGGCATAGTGTGAAGGAGGTAATATATTTCATATTATTCTATTGAATAATTCTAAGATCTTTTGGACAGTGGGTTCAGAGATCTTGCCTTGAAGCTATTTGGGCAGTGGGTCCTTCTGTCTTCCATAAACTCTTAACTGGGTTAGAATCTTTTAACATGGATTCAAAATCTCCTAACAGGGATTTATATGTACTAAATGTATTTCATAAGACTCCTAACAGGGTCCATCCTCTAACAAGTAACTTTCATATTAGTGCATCATTTTGTGGGCATCATTCCCACCGGGGTTTACTCTTTTCAAGAGGTTCCCTAGTTAACATATCTTGTGTTATTGTGCAATTGTGTATGGTTATCTTTCTATGGTTGATCAGTACATTACTTATATTGTTTAAAGCTGTTGAATGGATAAATTATCAGATAACTGATTCAACCCCCCCCTCTCAGTTATCTTGGGGATCTTTACTTTCTAACAATTTCTTGGTTATCCCTTATCATTGGTCCCAATGCCCTTATCATTTTTCCTATTCTATCTTATCCAATCCCTTAATCATCCTTTTATTTTATTCAAACCATCTTGTCTATCAAATCTATTTATCTTCTAATCCAATCCATATATTCCCTTCAAATGGTTTTCAATCTCATATTATCCAATCATCTTCTCTTCCAATCCCCTTCTATCCAATCCATTCATCCAAATAAATTAAAAAATTCCCTATAATCCAAAAGATCCCAAGTCAGTCCAATCAAGTGCAATCAACACTAATCCATGCAATCCAATCTTTCAATCTAGAATGCTAATCTTTAATCAAGACATCATCTTAAACCAAATCAGCTGATAATAAATTGATCAATTTCAAATCCAATAATCATCATGGGATGTATCCTTCCCAATCTTTGAGGCCCTTCCCTCCCACTCCATCAATCAATAAATTGGTTTTCAACTTGACTAGGGGCAATATGTTGGTTTCTTTTGGTTTATTGTGCATGCTTTCATTTTTCTTGTATGCATTAGTATTTTTTGCATCTATCATGGTATTTTCATCCTATTTTCACAAGGGCATCATGGTCTTCCATATTATGACATCATAAGACATGGTTGTATTTGACCTTTTTGATCATGTACTTGGCACATGGTCATCCCAGTTCCTCATACCTTGGTGCATAACATCAAGTACAATATCAAAACTAGGATGCTCTCTCTCTCTCTCTCTCTCTCTCTCTCTCTCTCTCTCTCTCTCTCCACAATACAATCCCCAAAATCCTTTTGCATTTAGTTAGTTTCATTTTGTATTTTGTATCAAGGCTCTTATTTATTCCTATCCCTACCACATTTATTTTCATCCTATTTATTTCGAGAGAACACCCATGTTCTCTCAACCCACATGTCCTCTCGAGGGGGCATACCACTACTCCTTATCATCATTCCTCATCCTTCTTTGATTGGGGCATCTTCCTTTTCTTTTTCTTTGACGCGATGTTGATTTTGACACCCCATCAAAAAGAGGCAAAATGTAGACACCTAAAATTGTTCATTCACACTAATATTAATTTTTATTAATATTTGTCCTTAATATTATAGTTGATTTTATTAATTAAATATATTGTTATATTCCTCTATTTATTAAATTAAATTAATTTATTTTCTTTTTGTATTTAAATTCTATTTAAATTATATAATATATTAAATTAAATTTAATATATTATCCCTCCATTTCTTAATATAAAATAAATTTTATTTATTTTATTTCTCCACTAGCCTAAAGTTCTTCTAAACATTGATTAAATTAAAATTATTTTAATTTAATCCTCTTTTCCTTTTTTTTTTTTTTTTTTCTAATATTACCTTTTGCTAATATTCCTCTAATATTGACTAAAATGTGGATTACCTCTAATCATGTGCACAATCACCTTTTCCAATGTAGCCACCTTTCCATCTTTTTTCTCCTTCAATTATTTCAAATTCCTCTTTCCCTCTAAAAGAGAAGTTTGACTTTTTCTATTAGATAACTAAGAGGGGGGGGGGGGGGGGGGGGGGTTGAATTAGTTAATTCTAGTTATCCTATAGTCCCAAATCTCCCAGATGTATATATTCAAACTTTTCAATCAAATTATCAACTCAGTAAGATATTAATAATATCTTTCTCTTCATCGACCGATTGAGAGTAAATTCAATACTGTATTTACCGATCTGACTAGTTATGAAATGTGTAAAGTAAAATAATAATTCAATCACATAAAATACACATAACATAGCTTTTTAAAGTGAAAACCCTGTTAGGGGAAAAACCACTTGGGACCGGTAACCCAAACTAATTCACTCTTCTGAAGTGAGCTCGATTAGGAGCCAACCCTATCAAAGGTTACAAAATACACTGTAAGGTGTGACCTGGTTAGAGGATTTATCACTAACAGTTCTCCCTTGACCACCATTCACTATGGGGTCAACAAGAAAATAATCAACATTCATTGAATGTCATATTGAAATACAAAAGACTGTTAAGTCCACTTGGTTAAGAGATTTTACTATAACAATGGCTAAACTGATACAGTAATGATTTGATTCAAATACAACTAAGATTTGTAAATTTTTAGATCTATGCTAAGCTCAAAATACCTCTTCTGATCAATAATCAATTCAAACCTTCATATCCTCTAACTTATTCCACTTGGTGAATAATTCTTTGATGCTTAGTAATATCTGCAGTTCAACTTGGTTTTGTCTTCAACTAGTTTGATTAGCGATGCATAAATATAGTCCTTTCACGTGAATTCTCCTACAATATCAATAATCCCAGACTCAATAATGAATCTCATGTCTCTTTAAATAAATAACATAAACCATTTTCTTTTCATCCGTTAGATTTTGCCTCTTAATCTTCGTTGTTCATTTTTTCTCTTTAACCTTCCTCGACAGTTGTGTCTATAACACGTTTCATTCAGTTGTAGGTTATCAATCTATCCCTTTGACATTGATGGCAACACAATATGAAATATGACATAGAATACCAAACATTTGTTCTACAACTCTATAAGTAAATGTTGTAGCTCGGTAAGCTCTCCCTATCTTGTTCATTTAATATGTTTAATCACTACACAACATTCCATGCAGACTCTCCCCGTAGATTTGATCTTTTTCTTCTTCCTATGATACTCTTTGAAATTCCATTGATTCTTCTCTCCCTTTTTCTTCTCTCTCTTTGGATAAATATTTCATTGATTCCTTCTCTCCCTTTGACAACAATTCCAAAAAGAATAAACAGCTCTGTAGTAGCCAAAATATTATCTCTCGTGTTTAGCTCAAATGAAGTGCCTTCATGTACCGATATGCAGTGTCATTTATTCTAGCTTTCACAAGCTTAGGAAACCTAAAGTGTGAATATTATGCATCAACATCATTTGATATTCTGATAAAGTATAGGTTGATGCAACCTCTTGATCACCTTAGTGATCGATAGAAAGGGGATGGACCCCTAGTCTAGTCCTCAAGTACTCAAATGTATCCTTAGGTAAGGGTTTGGTAAATATATCTGCAAGTTGTTCTTTTGATTTCACAAACTCTAGTTTCACTTGTTTTTCTTGTACTTGTTCCCTCAAGTAGTGATACTTTATAGATATATGATTTGTCTTTGCATGCATCATTGGATTCTTAGAAATGTTTATTGTTCTTGTGTTGTCACAATATATTATCTTTGAATCAGTGATCTCTTCATTCATCCCTTTCAAAAGTTGTTTTATCCATGCAATATTTGAACAATTATTAGCAACAACATATCCTTCTTTGATAGTGGATTGGGAAATGCATCATTGTTTCTTGCTTATCTAAGTAACTAATATTTCTTACAAAAATAATTCTCCACTGATAGTGCTCTTCGTGTCATCAATGTTTCCAACCCAATCTGCATCGGTGTAAACTTGTAGTTCAAAATTTCCCTCTTTCTTGTACCATAAACCATAGTTCTCTATGTTTTTAAAGTAGCTTAGAATCATGTTAACAAAAATCATATGTGATTATTTAGGATTAGCAAAAAATCTTTCTACAATCCCAACTACATGTACAATATCCGGTCTACTATCAACATACATCAATTTTCCAATCATTGATCTGTATAGTGTCTGATTTACCTCGGCTGATTGATCATCCTTTTTTAATTTGCATCTTGTGACCATTAGTGTACCAACTGGTTTTGAATCTTCCATTCCAAAGGTCTTCAACACTTCTTTGATGTACTTTTATTGTGTAATGAATATAGCTTCACTTTGTTGTAGAATTTGCAAACCAAGAAAGAATTTAATCACTCCAAACATTGACATTTCAAATTCTTTTCTCATTTCATGAGAAAATGATTTTCATAGATTATCATGTCCTCCAAATATGATATCATCAACAAAAATTTCAGCAATAAGAATCTTGTCATCAGTTTCACCTTGCAAATATAAATTATTGTTGTCACTTCTAACAACAAATCCAATACTAATAAGATATGAATGCAATCTTTCATACCATGCTCTTGATGCTTGTTTTAGTTCATACAATGCTTTGTGAAACTTACATACCATGTTTTTTTGATTTGGATCAACAAAACCTTTAGGTTGTTCAATGTATACCTCTTCCTCAAGTATTCCATTAAAAAATGTAGATTTGACATCCATTTGATATACTTTGAATCCTTTGTAGGCAGCATATGCAAGTAATATTCTAACTCCTTCAAGTGTTGCAACTGGTGCAAAAGTCTCACCATAATCAATACCTTCTTCTTGTGTATACCCTTTGCATACAAGTCTTGCCTTGTTTCTAGTGACTTCACCATTTCCTTCAACTTGTTTCTCAATATCCATTTGGTTCCAAATACATTCTTATCATTCAGTCTCGGTACTAATGTCCATGTTTTATTCTTCAGTATTTTCTCAATTTCCTCATTCATTGCTTTAATCCATTCATCATTCTCAAGTGCATCCCTAACATTTTTTGGTTAAAATTCATAAAATAAACATGCGGTGTTTCTCAACTTACTTCATGTGATCATGCCAGCTTTCTTATCATCAATAATCTGATTTTGTGGATGGTGTCTCCTCAAAAATTTTGCTAAGACTTTCTCTCTTCTTTGTTCATCATTCAATGTAGGATCAGATATTCCTTGGTAACTATTTCTTGATTCTCAATCTCTATAGGTTGATGCTCGGTATCATTATCCTATTTCTCAGTAATTTTAGCCTATTGCTTAGGTAGAATGTTAGGTTGCTCAATGTATGTGAATCTACCATAGTCTTCTAGTTCCTTTTTGTTTTCTTCATCATTTTTCTCAGCAAACTCATCAACCCTTGAATTTTCACTTTCAATCATTTTGTTAGAAACCTTATTCAAACATTTGTAAGCTTTTCTTTTAGTAGAATATCCTAAGAATAATCCATCATCACCTTTTGAATCAAATTTTCCATTTCTATCCTCTTTCAAAATGTAACATCTACTTCCAAATATGTTGAAATAACTTACATTCATTGTGTACCCATACCATAACTCATAGGGTGTCTTGTTTGAATCTTTCTTTAGTTGCACTCGGTTCAATGTGTATACAATAATACTAACAGCTTCTCGCCAGTACATTTATGCAATATCTTTTTCAATCATCAGTGTTCTAGCACAATCAACTATGGATCTATTCCTCCTTTCAAAAATTCCATTCCGATGTGATGTGCTCAGTGCAGAAACCTATCTTTTAATTTCATGCTCATTAAAAAAGTTAGTGAAATCATCAGAAATAAAATCACCACCTCTATCTGATCTCAAGCATTTTAACTCTTTTCCACTTTCTTTTTCCACTTTATCTTTATACCATTTAAACATCTTGAAAGCTTCTGATTTTTTTTAAACATAACAATCATCATCATAGAGTAGTCATCAACAAATAAAATAAAATATCTGTCACCATAATAACTTTGAGTTCTCATAGGACTACACAAGTCAATATGAACCAACTCCAAAATAACTTTAAATGAATAATTCTTTCTCTTGAAACTAGATTTTGAGATTTTTCCCATTTGACATTGTTTACACATGATATGGTTAGGTTTAGATAAGCTCAGTAAGCCTCTAAATTTTCTTTTCTTACTGATTTTAACCATGTTGTCAAAATTAACATAACATAACCTTTTGTTCCATAACCACACATCTTCAGTTCTAGCCAATAAACATGAAGTTTTAGCATTTTCAAGATAGAATAGATTACCTTTTGATTATTCACCAGTACCGACCAGATTTCCATTCTCATCATAGATTTTCACCTTTCTATTTTCAAATGCAACTCAGTGACCTAAGTTATTCAGATGTCCTACACTCAATAGATTATAGTTAAGTCCCTTCACCCAATATGTATTCTCACATCTAATCTTATTGTTCAACAAGATAGATCCTTTTCCTTTTACTAGAGAAGGTATATCATTTCCCATTTTAACATATCCACCATTATAATGTTCAAGGTATTCAAATTTTTCTTTATTTCTAGTCATATGATGTGTACATCCACTATCAATAATCCATGTATCATTCTTGCTAACTTTAGAAATAAGTGTTGTTTCAACATACCTTTCTTCTTCTTCTTATGAATCTTCTTTCAAAGCTATGAATACCACCTTAATGTCTTCATCAGTGTCAGTGTTGATTTCATTATCATCATCTTCAACAAGGTAACATGCTTTCTTGCCTTCATCTTTGTAGTCTCTATTTATTCTTCTGTCATACCGTTGATTGCCTCTATGATCTCAGTTATCTCATTTGTCAAACTTTCTTTTAGTAGATCATTCATTGTCTTTGTCATCTTCTTTTTGGTTATGACATCTATCTACAATGTGACCAATCTCTTTATAGTTAAAACATACCAAAGGTAATTTTCCTTTGTATCTTCCTTTACCTTTCTATAGTTTTCTAGCCATTAATGCTTCAAGTTCATCAAGTTCATCCTCGTCATTGTCACTGTCACTCTCATTTCTTATCATGTGTTTACTTCTTGATTTACCAATTTTCAAGGATGACATAAATGTAGACTCAAAATTTGGAACAATACTATTATCATAGTTATTTAACTCAATAGTAGTCATTTTATCAATTGGGCTATCAAGTGTAAGAGTGTTTCCTAGGGCTGATCTCATTTCATAGATTGCAAAGATTCTAATAGAATAGATAGGCAACAAGGTTCTAAGAATTTTACTCACAACAATGTCTTCATCAATAAAACCTCTTGCTCCTCAGATAGCATTGAAAATCTCCTTAATTCGGTTGCTGTAGTGTGAAATGTTTTCTCCTTCTTTCATCTTCATGTCATCAGACTTTTCTCTAAGACTCTTAGCTCCTTCTCTCAGCACATTCTCATCTCCTTCATGAACTAGTGCAAGTTTGTTGTAACACCCTGCCAGGGAACCCAAGAGAATTTAATCTAAAACATGCTACTAAGTTTGGTGAATAATTTTTTTTTCTAAAGTTAACATACAAGATAAAAAATAGTGCAGAAGCAATTACTATTTACTCACATTGATACAACATCCAACACAGATTACAAGACTCAAGGGTTCCATGACGTAGAATTACTTAAGAACAAAACAAAACTAAAGAAAGATGACAAAAGATTCCATAACATATAAATTACAATTACAACTTACATCAATAATTACAATCCTCATGGACATCCATGATAACTAAATATACTGACATCCACTATACATGTCACAGGGTATGTAATAATAAATCTAACATACAAATACAATGACCATATTAGGTATCACATGTGATACTCTAATATAGGATTACAATAATGAGTATATGATAAGAAACCAACAATGAAGAATCAATGAAGAACCATAAAGGCATCCAACTACAAAAGTATCATCAACACTAACACCAGGATGTCAAATCTCAAATGGTAAAGAATCACTACCACCTATCCATGTAGAACCGCAAAGGCCTACCCCACCATGCTGAGGAGATAACAACAAACCCCAATCAGATGACCAAAACCAAACAAGGATAACCACTAAGCAAGGAATCCTAAAAGCTCTCTACTCAAGGTTTACAAATAAAAGTGGAAGGTGAGACACACTAATCCAGAGGCATAAACAAAAACTCAAGAGGTGACCTAGGATACATGCTATGGGAGTGTCATCACATATCTGATTACTTGAGTACCTTGGACTGGTCACAATGGACCCCAGACTCTCAAGCATTGACTTACCTTGGAACTAGCCACTCTAGGCCCTAGACCCTCAATACGATCCATGTGGGATTAGAATACTCTCTCATAGATATAAATAATTCTAATCGCAACCATACTCTAACTTATCTTTTTAAATGAACTCTACAAGTTTTAATTACTAAGTTATCACTTAATTACATAACTTATGATAGGTTACCTAGGTACTGACCACTTTGGGTCCTGGCCCCTATTGTAAGCCACTCCCCTAAGATGTACCTATTCAACCTCCCCTAGGCTCATAATCTCACAATTACTCCCCTAAGATGTACCTATTCAACCTCCCCTAGGCTCATAATCTCACAATTACTCCCCTAAGATGTACCTATTCAACCTCCCCTAGGCTCATAATCTCACAATTATCAAATTAGGTATAACACCAAGTAATCCTAAAAGCAGTTTCACACATAAGAAACTGACATGATTACAATGATACCATCACAGATAATAAAGCAACAAGAGCCCAGAGATCAAGATAGGGAATAATCATAGTATACACTCACATCAAACATAAGAAACAACATGAACTTAGAAGAAAATTCCCAAGCCTCTGTCTTTCCTAGGTCATCTAGTACCCATAAAATAGATAAACCTAACAACTAGGAAAGATAAAACCATATTACAGAAAACAACCAATTTTAGTATAAAAACATGCATATACCAATATGAGATAACCCAAATGTGCAATACTAAATTAGAAACTCAATAAGATTCATCATCTTACTATATGAAGTTTATTAACATACTTAGTAAACATAGTACAATAACTTCATGATGAAATAATAATTTTGATTTTAATTTAAGTCCTAACATTCTAAACCATATCTTCTCTTTATAATATTGAACAAAAGTCCTTAATAATTCTATTAACAATCTTTTTCAATACTAAAAAACAAAACAAAACAAAACAATAAAATTATTGTTTATCATTAATTAATAATAGCTAATTAAACCTATACTCATCAAACAATATTTATTAATACAAATAAATATTATTAATAAAACATTATAAATAACAATGATTAATAATATCTTGGGCAATCATGTGGAGGACTATTGGGAGGGGGGTAAATGGACTGACTTGTCTAGGTTTGATCCTTCTCTCAGGAGCTTGAATAACCTTTTGAATGATGTTGTTCTTATTGATGATGAGGATACTATTATTTGGAGATGTAGTACTAATGGCTTGTTCTCAGTTTCTTCCCTATACATGTAGAACTTTGAAGACAGTCCTAAACCTTGTTGGGCTAAAGCCTGGCTTAAGGGATTAACTCCTAAAATTAATGTTTACTTTTGGATCTTATTGCAGGATAAAATTTTTACAATTGACAATCTCAGGAAAAGAGGCTTTGTTATAATTAATAGATGCTATCTTTGCAAAAAAGATGAGGAGAATATCAACCATATGATGATTCAATGCTCTTTTACTAGACAAATATGGGAAAAATTCTTTGAGCTTATGAATATGGAGTGGGTGTTTCCTCAAAACATTCAGGATTTGTTTATGTGCTGGAAACCACCGACTAACAATAAGTTTTTAATCACCTTTTGGAACTTCTTCCTACCCTTTTTGTGTTGGGGGGTTTGGAAAGAAAGGAGTGAAAGAATTTTCAGGAATAAGGAGTCCAATTGGAATAGTATTTTTCACAAGATTAAGAGTGCTCTATTAGAGAATATGGGACTGGTTAAGAACTATCAAGACTTGAAGAATGATTGGGAGACCAAAGTCTATAAGAATTGGAAGCTTGAAGGAATGAAGGTTCAAGACATCATAAGAAATCTGAGAAAAGAGGCTAGGTGGGACTATCCCCCTAATGGATGGGTCAAAATCAATTTTGATGGTGCCTCAAAAGGCAACCTTGGAACTGCTGGCTATGGTATGATTATTAGAGATGAGTTTGGGAACTGCAAAGGGGCTATGGAAATTCCTATAGGTTTTAATACTAATCAAGTGGCGGAGGCTAATGCTGCTCTTCATGGTTTGCTATTAGCCAAAAGAAAGAACTATACTAAAATTTGGATTGAAGGGGATTCCCTAAGTATTGTTAATTGTTTGAAGAATACTATGACCCCTTTGTGGACCATAGCTAATATTATTCATAAGGCTAAAAATGTTATTGAGACTTTTGAAAAATGCATGATAACCCACATTTTCAGGGAGGCCAATTTGGTGGCTGACTGGGCTGGGAATGTGGCTTGTAAAAGCCAAGTGGAAATTGAGTGGAATGATGGTTAAGATATCCCTTGTGAAGGATCATCATTAATTAGTAAGGAGAGGATGATGAGTAAGCAACACAATTTTAAATGAAGAGATTATTAATGAGCATTGAGTGCAGCAATTTGTGTGATGATCATGAAGGAGAATGGCTTGATTCTGAGATAATTAATGAGGTCCTTTGGCATGATTTATGGGTTTCGCATAGCACTAATAGTTTTTATTATAGTCTAAAGGCTAATTTGTAGAGTGTGGGGAATCATCTAGACAATGGCTTTCTATTATTTAACATAGCTATGGGAGGGAAGAAGAGGAGGTGCGAGTCGGGGAACTGTAGTGACTAGAAATAGAAGAAGGAGATATGGAAAATTATCAAAGATGGGGGTCTGGTGGATTTCTTGGAGAGACTGAATGGAGGGAAAGTTGTGGTGACCAGAAACTTCATCAAAACCTGGAACAAGGGGAGTTTTCTAGTTGGCACCCAAAGTATGGGGGTTACTAAGGAGGTGATTGTAGAAGCAACTATCTTGATGATTGAGGGCATCAACTTCTATAGGGACAAGAAGATTTCAGACAAAGATTTGAAGGCTTTTGCACCCATGGAGTAGAAGATAAATCATATGGTTAAGGTGGACAATTTTTACTTTAACCCTAAGTTCATTTCTAGGCCCTGGTGTCTTGTTTTATTTGTTATAATAGGCTACATTACCCTTGATGGTCGGTATACTAAAATATACAACCATCACCTTATCCTTTTGAATCACTTTAGGCATGGGGTTAAGATTAATTTTCCTTTCTACTTGTTGAGTTCTTTGAATGCTTCCCTCCTCCATTAGAAAAGGGATCTAGAGGGTGATCATGCTTTCCATGAAGGGCTTATGGTCCTCATCTATGATGTGTTGAAGTTGAAGAAGGTGGAAAGAATTCGGCTCAACAGGAAAGCCCTCGAGGATTATGACACTGATGGGAAAGAGTCTGAGGTGCCTTTTATGGAGGATACGAAAGATGATGAGGGGGATTCTAAGGAGTACCAGGAGGTCAGTCCTAAGAAAAATAAAAAGAAAAGGAAGATGGAGGAAATGACAATAGAGACGGAGTTAGTGGAAGAAGAGAGCAGGGAGGAGAGTTCTAAGAAACAGGGGAAAAAGAAAAAGAGATTGGAACCTATTGGAAAATGAACTAGAGCTAAAAAAGAGAAGAAGAAAATTGAGAAAAGGGTTTTTATATCTTTTGATGAGGGCTCTTCTTCCCAGGAAAAACTTAATCAAGAAAATTGTGTGGACAACAATCCTATTGTGGAGGAGAGTGTGGGAACTGGGAAAAATGTGTGGGTTGAAGAAAATATCCTACATGAGGTTGCTCAGGTTGTGAATAATATTGAGAAAGATGGGTATGAGAAGGATAAGGGAAACTTGGAGAAGGAGAATGTGGAGAGTCCTAAGGAGAACATGGAGGAAGGGAACAGGGGTTCTGATAAAACTGAGGGAAGGAATTCAGATTTTGAGAATCTTGGGTGCTTGGCCTTTTTGTCTACTCTCAGCATAATGAAAAATGATATCACTACGATGAAGACCCACATTCACTAGATGCAAAAAGAGATGGGGGTGCTTAAAAGGATGAACCTAGGGGAGAAGACTATGGGCCAGACAATTGATGAGCTCACTGACATTGTCGCCAGAGCTGAGGGTGTTGCTATAGTCAATGACATAATTATTGCCATGGAGGAGAAAATTGAAAGTAGTAATGTTATAACTAGGAAAGTTGAGACTATGGAAAAGAGAATTAACAAGCTGGAGAAGACCATGGGGAGTATTGCAAAATAGAGCTTTGCTATCCTTAAGGCTTCAAATGAGCACGTGAAGATCTTGGTGGACAAGCTTGACAATGGGAAAGGGAACCAAGAGATCATAGAGACTAAAGAGGATCAAGGACCTAGGAGGCATACGAGATCCAGGTTCAAGAAGATGGAGGATGACAACAAGAATGACATTGAAGATCTGAAACTGTCTACTGTAAACATGCAGATTATTGTTGATCAGGCTGCAGAACTGATGAAATGTGTTTAGACAACAGCTTGCTGTCTTGCTTTCCTTTTTTGCTGTCCTTTGTCTTTTGGCTATTCTTTTTGCTTATGGACTCGGTTGTGTGGTTTTTTTTGGTGCTGATGCACGTGTCTTTTTGGAGCTTAAATGCCTATCTGTAATCCTTT
The DNA here is from genome assembly GCA_027943335.1 of Chamaecyparis obtusa. Classification (NCBI taxonomy): domain Eukaryota; kingdom Viridiplantae; phylum Streptophyta; class Pinopsida; order Cupressales; family Cupressaceae; genus Chamaecyparis; species Chamaecyparis obtusa. The sequence goes on from BSBK01007900.1 coordinate 34,202, forward strand.
TATATAAGGTTTTGGGTCCTTTCAAAACCTATTTTTACGTAGTCAAAACAATGATTAATAATATTTATTAATAAAAATAAAATTTATTAATAAAATTATTAATGAAAATAACTATTGACAATAACTAACAAAACTTATTAACAAAATTTTTATTAATTTTAAATAAAAACATTTAATAAAATTAATATTAAAAAATCTAATTTAAAAAATTTTAATAATAAAAAAAAATATCAAACATTACTTAATGTGGGGGGACAAAACCCACACCCATGTGGGCTCTCCCCATGCCATGGGTCTCCTATCACATGGCACCCCAAAGTGCTGCTAACAGGAGTACTTTGTTGCACAACACCCTAAGGTGCCACCGATAGAGTACTCTCTACTGACGGTACTTTGGGTACTGCCGATGGAGAGTACCATGCACCAGGGAATGGTGGGGGAGTGTGGTGGCCCCCACCTCCCTTAAACCAATGCAATATTTTTTAAACAATTTAAAACTTTTCAAAAAAATTTCAGATTTAATTTATTAAATTCCTTGCAATCAATTTCGTTTACTATGCAATTTTGTATTTTATTTAATATATATATTTTTACATATATATCTAGAACTAACACTTTTGTTTTGTTTTATATTTTGACAGGACTCCATATTTTTGAAAATGGAAATGAAGACCTATACAATTTTTTTTCCAGAAATGGAAATATTGCTAATTTACAATAGCTCATGGCAAATTTTGTCTTTTTCTAATCTGTATTTTTCCTCATAATATTATGGCATTAGTTTACATCCAAATTGGGTTTATGTGACTAGTTTTGTCCTATTCTGGTAATATTTTTTTGACTGTATAATTTATGCAGAATGTTTATTTTTTTCCTAAAATGTAATTTTTCCAAGCGAAGTTGAATTTTCTCAAAAGCCCATTAATTAATTTCAACAACTCAATAGTATAAACTATAGCTAGATTAATTTTTCATTTTCTAAGTGATCTAGGATGAATTTTCTCTCAAAATTTTGACAGCATATCCCTACTATGCCAAGTATATACAAAATTATGAAATAGCAAATCTATGGGTTCTCTAAACCCCCAAATTGAAAGCATAATAAAAAATAGATCTAAAACAATAAATCAAATTAAACACAATAAAATACTGAGAATTCTACAAATGAAATCACAAGAAGGTTCCTTCAAACCCTACCTTAATTCCAATGCTAGAAAATGTATTAGATAGCCTGTAGAATGATGAAACTCCTAGATATATCAACAAAAGAACTCAATCTTGCAAATCTGAATCACAGTATATGCAAAGCCCAATTTCAGATGCAAGCAATCTTCACCCAGAAACTCAAGCCCACACACAAAAGCTCAAGAACACAAAAATGTCTCAAATTCTCCAAAAGCTCTCTCCACAAATCTCCAACAACTTGATTGAATCCAAATGAATGCTAATTCCCCCTATTAGGGATTCAACTCCACCATTCATGCAAACCCTAGATGACTCACAATCCAACTCCTAATCAAACTCACCCTCTTAAGTTGAAAGAAATTACTAATTAATAATTAAATATATATTTAATTGTGCACAACTCAACTTAGACTCCTAAAGACAAGTTGTCACCTCTTTCAAACAAATAACATTCAAACTCAATAAAGCACATGTTATTATTATAATCTATTATTAAATAATTTAATATTCCAAACATCATTAAATCTTGCAATTTAATAATTTAATATCTAATGGACAATATTAATCCTATTTTCACATAATTAATTAATTAAACCTAAGTATCCTAATATTTGATTTTTAATTAATTAATAATCATGCAAAACATAGGAAATAATTTTAATATTAGTTTTTTCCAAATATAATATTAATTTCCATAACTATAGAAAAATCACATAATCAAACAACAATAAATCAAGATCATCAAATAAACATACAAACTCAAAATAGGGATCCACGAACTTTGTCAACCTGAAAAATTTGGATAGGGTAGTCAACAGATACTTATCCAACAATCAGGATAAATAGGCTTAGGATAGGGTTTTGGGTCTATCTGTTACCTCCCCTCTTTACCATTGAGATGAGTATTTATGGACACACTCACTCCTACCAATTTAGGGAAGATGATGCCTTGTACCTGCAAACCTATCATCACAAATCAAAGCATGTACATGCAATATATTACAAACAATGATAGGGTATGGTTAGACATGTGGGTCTCAACTATGCAAGTAACTATGCCTCCATCCTCTACCACACAAACATGTCAAATAGATACAAACACAAGATAACCATACACATGCAAGTATGGGGTAAGTACATCTTAATCAATATAAAACATGTAATCTATCATCATGAAACATCATCATCTAATCTATACATGCACGTGATAAACATATAACAATAATCCATAATCACCATTTAATGAAACAATAACTGATCACATGAAAAGTGACCTAAAAGAATTTGGTCAAACCACTGAAACATAAAGCAAACTAAAAGCAACCTATGAGTGGGTACTACATTTGTCCCACATTGCATTGGCAAAAGTACATGTCTTGATATCTTCAAATTTAGAATCTGATAAGGAAGCATCAATCTCTATCATGATCATATTCTATTCATGTCTATCTCTCAACTAATCAACAGTTAAAGGTCCAATTGGTTGAATGTAATCATTACTCAAGTAGAATACTGCAGATTCTCCAATTCTAGATATATGCAGCTTCATTATACTTTTCCATGTCGAGAAGTTGTCTTCATTCAGCTTTGACACCTCTCTCTTATACATCTTGTGATCTTTAGCTTAATTCATTCAAACTTTTCTAATGCAGTCAAGGATGGAGGATCCAATTAAGGACTGTCCAAACTTGCAGCCAAACCATAACACAACAGAATTATATAGTAATAATACTAGATCTGAAGAAAATAGGTATATTTATTCATCAACAAATGATTACATGCAATGTGCCAAGCTGTAAGGCCTTCCCGATTATGACCAATTACAAAGTAAGAACAATTCTACAAGATCACACAGGATTCAATACACCTTGCAACTAGTCCAGGTCTATAACAGGACCTTGGTAGGCACTCCAAGAAAGATCTAAACTTGTGCATGTAGACCACCAAGAAATCTTCTTGTCCCTAAGCTCACAAGCTACTAACTCTGCTATACTTCTATCTTCAAATCTAACTCTAGATCTCTGATCTCACTTGCCCCCTAAATAACTACCCAAACACTCTCTTAAATACTAATTCCTAGCCACAAGCCAGCTTCCAAAGTATACAAATATTAAATGAAAAACATGGTCAGCTCTTAAATAGCCTTAAAAACATTAAATTATCCATGTCAACCTTCAAATCCACATAGGAGAATGCAACATGCTAGATCTAGGTCCCCAAACATCCAACGATCAATCCATAACTCAAGGAATGCAACCCAAATTAAATGCACTAGTCAGCCAAGCCGATCCATCCAAACAACCAAGTCAGTTAGAGAGAACACCAAGCACTAGTAAGAAACACTAGGATCCCATCAGTAACCAAACACTGAGCAAGAGAGAAATAACTGAGTGCCAGCGAACTAATCACACCAAGCATCACCAAGCAATGTAGTTATCATCGAGTGCCAAGAGTAACCAATGCTTTCAGTTACCAAGTGTTCTTCAGAGACCGAGCACCTTGGTAATCATTGAAATCGAGAAACCATACTCCAAGACCAAGAAAAAACTTTACCAACTAAGATCAAAACACCAATTTGCTTCTCAAAACAAACATATTTTGGGTGATACACAATTACCAAGAATCCTAGGATGATCCTGCATTAGATGCCCTAGGTAAAGAAGATTTTCTCATAAGGAAATTAGGAATGTCTTAAGGGAATCAGAACATGCATGTCATATCTATTCTTAACCCATATCTCCTCTTGTCCTTCATCCCAAGTTGTCTTCACTTCATTCATTTCTCCCTGCAACAAATTTTCCTACTCCTTATCTTTCCTATCTACAACTGATAACAACCAACTCTGACCATCCCTTCCATTGATGATCACATCAGTACCTTGATAAACTCCATCTTCTATGGACTCCTTGATCAACTTGGTATCATCCACATCTCTCCATGTCATCAATTTTATTATCTATTGTACTATTTCTATCAGAAAGACCATCCACCTCTTAATCTCATCAAACTCTTCAGAAATATCATTCTCCCTCCCTATCAAACTAGACTTTGTAGGAATGGGTTCATCAACCCTGTTCTCCTAAGGTTTGTCATGGTCACATAGACAACACCTAAAAACTCCACATTCCTTAGTCCCTATCTCCTATAAAGGTAACAACTTATGCCTAGATCCTTCATGCCTAACCACATAGGTGTTTGCATGACCATCAAACAAAACATTTCTGTCAAACTGCCAAGGCCTCCCGAGCAACAGATGGCAAGCATCCATAGGCAATATATCACACAATATTTCATCATGATAAGATCCAATATAAAAATTAACCAAGCATTGTTCTTCAATCCTAACCTTAGACACATATTGTATCCAACTAATTTGATAAGGGTTATAGTGTTTCTTTCTTTCCAAATTCAACTTACTAGCCATCTCTTCTAAAACAAAGTTCTCAAAACTGTCACCATCAAGTATGACATTACATACCTTATCCTTGCATGTACATCTAGTTTCTCTTTGCACTAGTTCCTAGACACATGTAGCTAACCTCCTAGTGATAAGAAACTCACCCTTTTCTGCAACATTCACAATGTCTTCTTCAGCAGTTAGTGCAACTCTTCTATTAGGACATTGAAAACTTCTATGACCCGCTTCACCACATTGATAACAAGTACTAGTGAACTCATTTTTCCACCTTCCTCTCTATCTAGTATTGAAATTCTTAGTGACTTGACCACTGTTAGATCCCACATCTATCTTCTTAGAATTCTCTCCCACATTACTTTCAGCAACTGTTTCACCAATCTTACCACCTTTATTCCTATTGTTTTGTCTTCCTTCAAACTTCTTGTTTAGCTTCTCTTCAGTATTTAATGCCATATGATAAGCATATCCTATTTTTGTCATCTAGATAGTAAGTACCTCTTCTTGAATACTAGGTCTCAAACCATAAACATACCTAGCAACCTTCTCTTTATCAGCTTCAGAATGACCAGTCCTAATCAGGATTCTATAAAAATCCTCAGTATACTCCTACACTAATTTTTTGGTCTGCTTCAAGTCTTGCATCTTCTTAAACATGTCTAACTCATAATCCATCGGAATGAATTGCTTCTTCAACTTGTCAACCATTCGGTTCCATCTAGTGATCTTTTCCTTTCCTCTCCCACTTCTTTCCAACTAAACTTCTCTCCACAAAATATTTGCATGACCCTTTAGTTTAGTCTTTGCAAATCTAACTCTATCAACATCTTTTATTTCTTCATACTTAAAGTACGCATCTATCTCATTAATCCAATCAATCAACTCTTCTAGCCTAAGGCTTCCAGAAAATGTAGAAACTTCAATCTTAGGTCTTTTCCCAATTTTAGACATAGCCTTTAGAATTCTATTTTCTTCTAGATCTCTAGCTTCTTCAAAATGATCTTCTTCCTCAGATTCATCATCACTATCTTATTTCAATGTAGTCTTCTATCTCAATTCCTCTTGTAGGTCTTGCACTTGTTTCTGCAAAGCTCTAAAATCATCAAGACTAAATTCTCTAGTAGCTTCCTCCTCTAAGATCTCACAAGCTCTCCTTAGAGGCATCTTTAATCCAAGGTCCTAGTGAAAACTGTCTCTCCTTCGGTGATCTATCCACACATTCAAGATTAATTGGCTCTGATACCACTTAATGTAGTCAAGGATGGAGGATCCAATTAAGGACTATCCAAACTTGTAGCCAAACCACAACACAGTGGAATTATATAGTAATAACACTAGATCTGAAGAAAAAAGGTATCTTTATTCATAAACAACTGATTACATGCAATGTGCCAGGCTGTAAGGCCTTCCCAATTATGGCCAATTACAATGTAAGAATAGTTCTACATGATCATGAAGGATTCAATGCACCTCACAGCTAGTCCAGGTCTATAATAGGACCTTGGTAGGCACTCCAAGAAAGATCTAAACTTGTGCATGTAGGCCACCAAGCAATCTTCTCATCCCTAAGCTCGTAAGTTACTAAGTCTGCTATACTTCTATCTTCAAATCTAACTCCAGATCTCTGATCTCACTTGCCCCCTAAATAACTACCCAAAAACTCTCTTAAATATTAATTCCCAACCACAAGTCAGTTTCCAAAGTATACAAATATTAAATGCAAAATATGGTCGGCTCTCAAATAGCCTTACAAACATTAAATTATCCATGTCGACCTTTAGATCCACATAGGAGAATGCAACATGCCAAATCTAGGTTCCTAGATGTCTAATGGTCAATCCATAACTCAAGGAATGTGACCCAAATTAAATGCACTAGTTGGCCAAGCCGATCCATCCAAACAACCAAGTCATTCAGCAAGAACACTGAGCACCAGTGAGCAACACCGAGATCCTGTTGGTAACCAAACACTGAGCAACAGAGAAAAAACCGAGCGCCAGTGAACTGATCATGCCAAGCATCACCAAGAAACATAGTTATCATTAAGTGACAGGAGTAACCAATACCTTTAGGTACTGAGTGTTCTTCAGAGACCGAGCACCCTGGAAAACATTGAAACTGAGCAACCATACTCCAAGACCGAGAAAACACTTCACCAACTAAGATCAAAACACTAATCTGCTTCTCAAAACAAACATATCTTGGGTGATACAGGATTGCCAAGAATCCTAGGATGCTCCTACATTAGATGTAGCTTCATTATACTTTTCCATGTCGAGAAATTATCTTTGTTCAGCTTTGGCACCTCTCTCTTGTACATCTTGTGATCTTTAGCTTAAGTCATTCAAACTTTTCTTCCAAGAAAACAATGCTCTGGTACTAATTGTTAGATAACTGAGAGGGGGGTGAATCAGTTAATTCTAGTTATCCTACAGTCTAAAATCTTCCAGATGTAAATATTCAATATTTTCAATTAAATTATCAACTTGGTAAGCTATCAACAATATCTATCTCTTCATCTACCGATTGACAGTAAATTCAATATTGTATTTACCAATATGACTAGTTACAAAATGTGTAAAGTAAAATAATAATTCAATCACATCAAATACACATAACATAGATTTTTAATGTGGAAACCTTGTTAGGAGAAAAACCACATGTGACTGGTCACCCAAAATAATTAACTCTTTTGAAGTGAGCTCAATTAGGAACCAACCCTATCAAAACACACTATAAGGTGCGACTTGACTAGAGGATTTATCACTAACAGTTCTCCCTTGATCATCATTCACTATGGGGTCAACAAGAAAACAATCAACATTCATTAAATGTCATATTGAAATACAAAAGAGTGTTAAGTCCACTTGGTTATGATATTTTGTTGTAACAATGGTTAAACTGATACAATAATGATTTGATTCAAATATAAGTAAGATTTGCACAATTTTAGATCTATGCTAAGCTCAAAATACCTCCTCTAATCAATAATGAATTCAATCCTTCATATCCTCCAACTTATTCCACTCGATGAATAATTCTATGACACTTGGTAGTGTCTACAGTTCAACTCAGTTTTTTCTTCAACCAGTTTGATTATTGGTGCATGAAAATAGTCCTTTCACATGAATTCTCCTACAGTATCAATAATCCTAGACTCAATAATGAATCTCATGTCTCTTTAAATATACAACATGAATCATTTTTTTTTTCATTCGTTAGATTTGTCTCTTAATCTTCATCATTCATTTTGCCGCTTTAACCTTCCTCAACAATTGTGTCCATAACACATTTCATTCTTCTTCATCCGATCAATCTAGAATTTTGTTAGTCGTTAGATCATCATAAAAAACTTTATCTTCTACCTTGAAATCATAAGCAATTGTCCAACTCATCAATTCAGTTGGTTGTTATAAAATTTAATTGTTTCTTTGACTTGGTCAATACTAGAATGTGTTGGTGAATACCTACTCAGTTAATACTATACTCGGTATACAAAACACTAGCTCGGTGTATAGAGAAATATTCAATTTCTGACCACATAAACTTGTTCAGTTCTGATCTTCAATACATAAAAAAATCATGTAATGCAATCAAGTCAACAAAATGATGCCATAGACTCATCAATAAGTTACCCAATGTATACCATAGCCATATCTTTTATATCCATCTCATCTTCATGTAGATATCTCATTCCTTTACCATTTTCCTTCCTTAGATGTTTGTAACCATCATGATAAGTACAATCAAAACTAGTTGACATCAATGAAAATAAATTGATTGATTTAATTGCCTTACATATTACTTTAGTAGCTTGGTGACCTTCAATCACTATCTTTTACTTGTACATTCCTTCCATCAAGATATTCAATAAGTTGTATGTTATCATTTTCATGTTTTGCCTCTTAATCCTAGCCACTCATTTATTTTGCCTCTTAATCCTAACCACTCATCCATTTTGCCTCTTCATCTTAGCCACTTCCCTTTTTCCTATTAATCTTGGCCATCTATTCTTTTTCCTCTTAATCTCCTCCATCCAATCCTATTCAATTTCTATAAAAAGGAGGCCTCACTCCTCATTTGAACTTAGTCATTCTATTGTATCTTCTTGCATGTATTGTAAGCTAGAGAATTCTTTAACACTTCATAGCTTAGATTTCCTTTGAGAATATATATATATATATATATATATATATATATATATATATATATATATATATATATATATATATATATATCACATGTTAGGTAATGGAATGAATCTAGTTTTGTTTCAATCTTGAATTCTTATCTTAGTTTATCTTTCATTTCAATCTAGTTTATTAATCTCTTTCATTGCATACTTAGCATATATATTGAATTTTGTATAATCATTTTGTGAAGATTGGGGCAAGTTCCTCATACTTGTTCTCAATCCTTCTCTCATCAATCATAGTGGGGTTTATTTATTGTGTTGGGAGAGCACACCCACAAAATCTCTAAGAGTAAATCAAACAATGTTTTGGGTGCCCTTGTTTTAGCTCATCGGAGGTTGTAGTGGAAATTTGGTCACATTAAAAGTTATTTAGCATGCTTATTCTAACTTAAATGCTTCACATTTTTTGTGTTTTCATGCTTTGATTTGTGGTGCAACTGTAGGTATTTTCATTGCATACAAGTTGCACGTCCAATTTATTAAAAAAGCTAAAATGTTGACAACCAAATTTTCTTCTACTGTAGGAAGCCTCTTAAATTAATTATCACCAAAGCTACCAGATAGTTATTTGAATAATCTCTCTCTCTCTCTCTCTCTCTCTCTCTCTCTCTCTCTCTCTCTATGCCATAGCTATACCTATCACATTTTTCTGTGTCATATTACCTAGAAGGTGGGACTAGTTTACCCTTGTATTAATGTAAGGGTACAAAATCCCATTAACTTGTCATATTCTAAAGGAATAAAATTGGCATTAAATTATATTAATTCATTTTAGCTATGAATTGCTAGTTTTAATAATAAATATAAAAAAAAAAATTAAAATATAGAGAATTTAATTTTTCTTAATTTTATTGGCTTCATTGTCATTGATGAATTTTGAAGACAACAATGACACGTACAAGTGTCATAAACATATTTGGTGGACATTAAATTCTTTCTATTATTCCAAACTAAAGTATTTTGAGAACAATTATTGGTTCATATCTTTATAGGAAGGGAACTAATATTTTAGATTGAGCTCTTGTCTATTAATTTGTTCAATAAAGAGATACATTTTTAATTTTTTGTTATAGTTTGTAATGTTTGTATAATTATATATATAGAATTATTGGTAATTTTTTATTCTTTCTATGATTGGTTCATTGTATTTCTTTTGATTAAAGGAAAATTGGTTTTACAGGGACTAGAAACCCAAGTCTTTACAAAAAAATAATAACTAAAAGTATCAAACCTTAATCAACAACTAAACAAATGCTACCTAAAAGAAAAAGATCAAAAAATAGGGGAACCACACCTTGACACTGATTACATACTCTTTGTGATATTTCTATCAGGATTCAAATGTGTATTTTTTTTAGTCAAACTCATTGACCCATGTTTCATGAGTAGTGGTTCACAAGAACCCATCTATCATGGCAATGAATGGAATATTTAGCACTCATTGCATCCAGGTGATTCTCACAGAGGTGAAGCACTACAACTTCCCAGGTGGTCACCCATTCCAGTACTACTCCATCTCGAGCAAACTTAACTATAGAGTTTCCTCCATGGTTAAGCCTACTCTTTACTAGACATTCATTTTTTTGAATTATTTCAACATTAATGCTTCAAACTTTATTAACAATGCTATCAAAAGGGGTGATCCCCTTATCCTTACTTCTTAATTTGGTAGAAGGACTGGGAATTTAATCCTTCTCTATCATCCTCAGACTCCTCATCATGATCCTTCTTCTTCATGGCCTTCATTGTATTGTTCCTAGGTTTTATTAGTTTTAATTATTAAAAATTGGAAAAAAAGTGTAGATATGTGTTGCCTATGTAGTGTATATATAAGTGGAGGTACATGGCAACACATCATTTCTAATTAACATTTAATACTATAGGCAATATGTGTACCAGAGTTAATTTTGATGGGAATGTTCTTCATTTTTATTGATGTTATTTTTTTTTGGCCTTTTGTTTGAACCACGTGATAAAAAGTAGAGCAAGAGAGTCGATGAAGAGCCAAGCAAGAATTAAGAGTTTTTGGGTATAGTGACTTTTTTTTTTTGCTTCATTTATTGGTTTGATTTTGGATTTTTTTATTGTCTTTTCATTTTGATCGTTTCAATGTCAAATTGGTTAAAATTGTTGTTGGTTTGGCTATCCATGGTGGAGTTAATTTTCATGGGAATGTTTATTATTTATTTGCATTTTCATTTAAGCGATTTTTGAGAAAAAAAAGGGAGTACGGTCTTAGGAAGAGATGATTGTTTTTAGGTATGGTGACTATTTTTTTTGTTTAATTTGTTTATTTGGCTCTAGGTTAGCTTAACAATGTTTCATTACTAAAATAGTTTGATATTTTTTTAATTTAATTTTGCATTTTGTGGATTTTTGTTGTTTTTTATTTAGCATTGTCATTTGAGAAAGGGCTAGAAGAAAACTATAAATCAATATTCATCATGGTGGCTAAAACCACTTGGGTTTTGGATGTTGGTTCAATTTTAGGCCTTTATTGAAGTTTTTTTATATTTTTGGGATTTTCATTTTTGTTGGATCATTAATTTTTGACAAAAAAATGAAGAAACTTAAGTGTAGTTATATTTAGTCCAAATTAATTTAAGTTACTATTTATTGCCATGAAATGCTAATTTTTATTAGATAAAAAAAGAAACAAGGGCCCAACCCTATTACAAAGAAAAGCCATAAGTAGATACAAAAAGATAAATTCAAGACAAAAAACAACTACCTCCTAGATGAGAGTTAGACACAACTACAACCAAGCTATGACATATGGTGTTGCCTTGCACAACAAAAAATTGTTTAGTTATATAAAATAAATATTTATTCGTGAAGCATATTAGGTGATGTGTTTAACCACATTAAGTATTTATTTAAGTCCACTTGTAAAGTTGTATGAGATATTGGTTAGATATTTCATGTGCGGGTTACTCAAAAATATTTAACATTGAAAAAAAAAATAGTTCCAAAAAGAAAATGTTGGGATCAATGGTTTTGTATGCTCATGGTTTTGAGAAAACTTGGTTGTATTTGTGTGAGCTTGATTATATAAAATCAAGAACATGTTTAATGATTGAAGTTGATTAGGAAAAGGTTTGTCTCGACTAAAATTGTATTAAGTTCACTTCTAAAGCATGGAATGAGATTTGTGTATACATTCTTGAACACGTGGAGGATGCATTAGAGGGGCTTAATATTTCAAACATATTCATGGATACTTGATAGGGAGATCTTCCTTCCACTAGTCCCACTTCCTCTAGGACTTCTCTAGGTCTTCTCTTGACCTATCTTAGGGTTCATAAGACCCAAAAAAAGGGATTCTTCCTATTCTCCTCCACTCCTCAAGATCTCACTACCAAGGTTTCAAATTCACTCTAGTTTCCACAACTTCTTCAATGAATTCAAGTAAGGAATTCATCCATTACTCCAACTTCTTGTTTCCCATTGTTAGACATGGGAGAGGACTCTTCTATTCTTTATTTTTCTCAATTTGGGGTACTCTACGTTGTATTACCTTCCCTCTACTACCCGATCTCCAAATTTTAGCCTAAAAAGGCTACTAGGCCTTGTAGGTCTTCTAACCCACAAATCAGGGCTTAACTCTGCAACTGTCCACACAAGTGGTCAAAAGAATAACCTTTTTAGAAACCCTTTTTGGAGATACAAAGGATTCAAAACCCTTATTCCTCCAGGTCCTCCATACAGCCTTTCCTAACTTCTAGCCTTGTTTTTAGGAAAAATTAGACCTCATTGGTTCTCAATGAGGGTTTGATCTTTCCACCCCTTTCTGATTTGATCAAGAGCTCTCCTTCATAGGATAGAGTCTCTAATCACCACAAAACACTTTATTGGATTTGTATTGTCTTTCCCAATCACCAAGCTCTCTCCCATTCGCTGGCTCAAAGCAAGTTCCCTAATCGGGCTAGCTCTGGCTCGCCTAGGGCTTGATTTCAAAATTAATTCCTCTACAACCTAAAGCAAAAAAACACATATTTATAATGTATATACATTTATCTAACATGTTCCAGGTGGCTATGCAAAACCAACCATGGAATCTTGAGTTAGAGCCATTTTAAGAGCCTCCACTCTGAACAATCCAGCAAGCTGGTTTCAGAGGAGGAATTAAACTATAAAGATTTAAATAAAATTAAAGTCCTATAAAAAAAATATAATATAATGATCAAAACATAAAGAATTAAAACATGTAAACTCTTTCTCTTGTTCAGCCCATGGTTAAGGATGACGGAGTTCTCAATTCATGTCATTCACGGGTACAATCCTGTCAGTCATGGAAACTTAAAACAATGCTCATAAAAAGTAATCTCCAACCCTTGGTCTCAAAAAAAAAGAGACATAAATAGGCTTAGTTCCCATAACTAGGTATTTGACCTATAATTAACTCCTAGGCTCAGACAGGCTGAAGACCAAATGTTGTCATGACAACTTTCAAAGTTGTCATGACAACTTTTACATTTTTCTTGACAACTTTGTCAAGGTTGAGCCATGAGGTCTAAATAGAATCTCTCAACTATTCCAAGCCCTCTAATACCCTTGTTTCACTTAAACACACTCATTTTATTCCTTTTTATAGTCCAGATACACCTTTGACCGATTAGAAACTCCCAATGGCATACAAGCCATATGCTTTGGGTCTTCACCAAGACTATCAAGACCATCACTAGGACTTAAACCAACTACCTAAGAACTTTATAGGACTACTAACATACTTACTAAATAAGACACAAAACCAAAAGTCCTTAAAGGATAGTGACCAGGCTAGAGTCACTATAAGCCACAACTAAGTGTCTAGGAGCTAGGTTGGCCAAGAACATAGGTGCTCCTGCACCATACTCTTGTGCAAAAATAACCTAAGTCCCATTAGGAGAAAAGAGTACCACATCAATGCCTAACTTCTTGAAGCTATTCTCTTTAGTCCATTGAGTCTCTGATTCAGGGAGAGACTTCCACTTCACAAGGTGCTCCATGTACACTCCATGTCTAGTTTACTTCTTAACCCTTGAGTCTAGGATCTTCTCACCTTGAGGCTTTAATTGGATTGGTATTTTGAGATCTTTTACATCAGCATGAACATTAGGGCTGTTTTATTCATCCTTCACATTAGGTTTATATTTCACCAAGTCTTGAACATTAAAAACTGGACAGATAGATAGGTCACTAGGCAGGCCTATCTTATAAGCATTAGAGCCATATTTTGCAAGAACCTTACAAGGTCCAACTCTCCTCATTTGTAGCTTTCTAGGTATTCCTTTTTGAAGCCTTGATTTATTTAGGTGTGCCATCACCCAATCTCCCACTTCAAACTAAAGATCTTTCCTCCTTTCATCAAGTCTAACCTTCACCTTTTGATTGGCTTCCACCAATGTCCTAACCTACTCATGGACTTCTTGCATGGATTGGGAAAAATTCTCAGCATGTCGACTCCACCTTGATTGCCAAGTTCTCTTAACTCACACACACCTCTTGGGTGCATGCTATTTACCACTTAAAATTGACTCTTTTAGGTAGACCTATTTATGCTATCATTATAGGCAAATTTAGCTTGTGGTAATACCTGGTCCCACACTTGTCCATACTCCTTGTTAAGACATCTTAATAGATTCCGCAATGCTCTATTGATAAAATTTGTTTGGCCATTCGTTTGAGGATGATAGGCTGACCCAAAAGCAAGGTTGGTTCCCAATCTCTTCCACAAAGTCTTCCAAAATTTCCCCATGAATTTTACATCCCTATCTAAGACTATGCTGATTGGTAGGCCATGAATCCTTACCACTTCCTTAAAGAATAGGTGTTCTATATAGCTGGCATCATGTGTGGTCTTGCATGGTATGAAATGGCTCATTTTTTTGAATCTATCTACCACCACATAGATACTATCAAAACCAATAGTTGTCTTTGGCAAACCAACTATAAAATCCATACTTAGACACTCCCATGGTCTCCTAGGGATTGGTAAAGGCTGGTATAACCCTACATTTGATGATGTTCCCTTAGCCTTTTGACAAAAAATACATTGTTCTACACATCTCCTCACATCTCTTGGCATCTTGGGCCAATAGTAGAACCTTTGCACTAGGTCTAATGTCTTATTCAAGCCAAAGTGTCCACTAAGTCTACCATTATGCTTGTATTGTATTAGTTTCTCCATCATGGAACCTCTAGGTACACATAACTGGTTACCCTTGAATAAAAATCCATTTTGTAATTTGTTATCAGAAAACTCATTATGAAACTAATTCTCAAAATCTTCCAATACCTTGTAGGCCTTGGAGAAATCATCATCCTCCAATCCTTTTATGCCAATGCTTTGGAGCTAGATTTATTAGATAGACAACAACCTTCTACTTAAGGCATTAGCTACCTTGTTGTTAAGGCCCTTCTTATTCTTGATAGTAAAAGTATAGGCTTGGAGGAACTCCATCCACTTGATGTGCCTATGACTTAGCTTGTCTTGAGTGTTGATATAACTCAATGCTTGATTGTCTATATAGACTACAAAATACTTAGGAAATAGGTAGTGCCTCCACTTTTTAAGTGCTTGAACCAATGCATATAGCTCTAAATCATATGAGGAATACTTTTATTTAGCCTCATTTAGCCTTTCATAGAAAAATACAACCGGTATCCCTTCTTGATTCAAGATTTCTCCCACTGCTCTATTTCTTACATCACATTCAACAATGAACAACTTTTCAAAGCTTGGCAATACCAAAATAGTCTGAGCTGGTACTCTTTCCTTCAATTTATCAAATCCTTCTTGAGCTACCTTGGTCCACACAAACTTAGTTTTAACTCCACCTTAGATACTGTTGAGCATAGGTGCACATATCTCATTGAATCCTCTTATGAACTTCCTATAAAACTAAGCTAATCCATGGAAGCTCCTCACTTCAGTCCCTATTTTAGGAATGGGCTGACTCACTATAGCTTCCACTTTTCTTGGATCCATCTTGAGGTCACCTTCAGACACCACAAAACCTAGGTACACTAGTTCTTGTTTAAGGAACTCACTCTTCTCTAGGTTGATGGCTAGCTTCTCCTCATGTAATATTATTAGAAAAAATTCTAGGTGCTGCATGTGTTCCTCCTTGGTCTTGCTAAAGATGAGGATGTCATCTAGGTACACCACAACAAACCTACCAATATAGTCTTTTATGACTTCATTCATTAACCTCATAAAGGTACTAGGTGCATTTGTAAGTCCAAAGGGCATAACTAACCATTCATAAAGACCCTCATTGGTTTTGAAGGCTGACTTCCACTCATCCCCTTCCTTCATCCTAATTTGGTGATACCCACTTTTAAGGTCAATTTTAGAAAAGTATTGAGACCCCACAAGACAATCCATAAGGTCTTCTATTCTAGGGATAGGAAACCTATATCTAATGGCAATCCTATTGATTTCCCTAGAATCAGTACATAATCTCCACTTACCTCCCTTCTTTGGTGCCAAAACCATAGGGACAACACATGGACTAATGCTTTTCCTTATCAGCCCTTGATCAAGAAGTTCTTGGATCTGCCTTGCTATCTCCTTGTTTTGTTCTGGGGTCACTTTTCATGATGCCTTGTTAGTTAAGGATTCTCTGGGTACAAAGTCAATTTGATGACTGATTTCTCTTTGAGGAGGGAGAGCGGCTAGTGTCCCATCACTTATGATGTCCTTAAAATAATTCAGTAATTGCTGCACTTCTTTGGGCAATGTAGTGTGTAGTACCTTGGTCTCCTCCTTGGGTTTCAAGACTATATCTAGTCCCACTCCTTCTCCTTCATTGAGTTCATGCAAGAACTCCTTCCCACTCATCAAGAGTACATTAGGAACAATTGAACTTGCAGCTCCTTCCTCTACAAGTGATTGAATTTTATAAGTCATTCTATCTTCTTGAAGTTATACACATTTGTCTTTCCATGATAAAAAACATCCTAGTCATATTGCCACGGCCTTCCTAGTAGCAAATGGAAAGCATCTATTGGTAGGATGTCACATAGCATCTTATCTTGGTTGCCACAAATCATGAAGTCTACCCATGTTTGTTCATTCACAATAACATTTTTCCCCTTATTCAACCAAGTCACTTTGTAA
The DNA here is from genome assembly GCA_027943335.1 of Chamaecyparis obtusa. Lineage (NCBI taxonomy): Eukaryota > Viridiplantae > Streptophyta > Pinopsida > Cupressales > Cupressaceae > Chamaecyparis > Chamaecyparis obtusa. The sequence goes on from BSBK01007900.1 coordinate 51,101, forward strand.
AGGTGAGTATGAGGTATCCTCTCAAGTTTGAGCTTTTGGACTACTTCCTCTGATATTATGTTATTAGTTGAGCCTGAATCAATGATGAATTTGCAAAATTTTCCAAGGATCTTGCACTTGATCCTAAAAAGAACCCTCCTATGTTTAGGTTCTTCTTTAATAGGTGTCTTGAGTAGAACTCTCCTAAACATGAGGTTCTCTCCATGTTCTGAATCCAAGTTCACTTTAGGTGACTTCACACTACCTTCTTCCTCTTGAGCATATGCTATCTTCTTCTCTCCTTGAGAACTTGAGGCCTTATCTGGACACCTATATGTAGGATGGCCTAGCTTCCCACAATTGTAACACTTCATGCTTGCAAAGTGTGATCCCTTGCTAAAGCCACTTCATCTTCCTCTACCACATTGGAACCCTCTACCTCTGCCATAATTTCCTCTTGTACTTGGCTCACTGATTTTTTCCACCAACTTGGAGTCTCCTTGATTTCTAGGTTCATTCTCCTACCACCATAGCCACCTCTATGTCCTCTAGAGTCTCTTCCTCTACCCATACCTTTGGGATTGGAATCTTGCTTCTTTTTGTTCTTTTCTTCTACCTTTAGTGCTAATTGGAAGCACTTTTGGATAGTAGTAGGATTCCAAAGACTGATTTTTGATTAGATACTCCATCTCAAACAACTCAAGTATCTAGTAACTCAGATACTTTACTCTTCTTGAAATTTAGACCTCAAACATAGTTTTTGAAACTCCTCGGTGTAAGAAGTCACATCCATTTCTTTTTGTCTAAGATTCTGACTTTTCTTGTGCATTTGGATCTCATGATCCTTTGGCAAGTAATTCTCCTTGATCTTTGTGACCATAGCATTCCAATTTGCAATGGGTCTCTTCCCTTCTCTTTCCCTCTCTTCTTGAAGGAACTTCCACCATGTTAGGGTTGGTCCCCTTAGTCTTGATTTGGCTACCTTCACTATTTGTGCCTCTAAGACACCTTCAAATTCAAAGTGATTCTCCATCCCTTCAATCCACTCCATCATTGCTTCTGAATCCATCTTGCTAGTGAACAGGGGTATCCCTTCTAAAGATTTGCCTCCCAATGCCTTGATGGCTTTTATATAGGGTTCTTCTTGGATAGGTGGATCAAGTTTAGGAACATAATCTTCATCAGCAAGTGCCTTGCCCTTGTCATCTTCTACATCCATCTTTTCTTTCATCTTTTCAGCAGCCTTAGCCACTAGCTCAAGCTTATCTTTCAAAGCTTCCACAGTCTCCTCTAGGAGCCTATTTATTTCTTTTTGATCAACCACTTCCTGGCCAATTCAGCATTGGTCACCATTGTGCTATCTCCAATGGATTCTCTTCTTTCTAACATACAACTTTACCCAAGCCTTTCAATGGCTCTGATACTAATTTGATAGGGAGATCTTCCTTCCACTAGTCCCACTTCCTCTAGGACTTCTCTAGGTCTTCTCTTGACCTATCTTAGGGTTCCTAAGACCCTTCAAATATAGGGATTCTTCCTAATCTCCTCCACTCCTCAAGTTCTTAGTACCACGGTTTCAAATTCACTCTAGTTTCCACAACTCCTTCAATGAATTCAACTAAGGAATTCATCCATTACTCCAGTTTCTTGTTTCCATTTGTTAGACATGGGAGAGGACTCTTCTAGTCTTTATTTGTCTCAATTTGTGGTACTCTACCTTGTAGTAGCTTCCCTCTACTACTTGATCTCCAAATTTTAGCCTAAAAAGGCTACTAGGCCTTGTAGGTCTTCTAACCCACAAATCAGGGCTTAACTCTGCAACTGTCCACACAAGTGGTCAAAAGAATCACCTTTTCAGACACCCTTTTTGGAGATACAAAGGATTCAAAAACCCTTATTCCTCTAGATCCTCAGTACATGCCTTTCCTAACTTTTAGCCTTGTTTTTAGGCCTAATTAGGCTTCACTGGTTCTTAGTGAGGGTTTGATCTTTCCACCCTTTTCCAATTTGATCAAGAGATCTCCTTCATAGGATAGAGTCTTTGATCACCATATAACACTTTCTTGGTGTTGGATTGGCTTTCCCAATCACTAAGCTCTCTTCCATTTGCTGGATCAAAGCAAGTTTCCTAACCGGGCCAGCTCTGGCTTGCCTAGGGCTTTCTTTCAAAATTCATTCCTCTACAACCTAAAGCACAAAATCACATATTTACAATGTGTATACATTTATCTAACATGTTCTAGGTGGCCGTGCAAAACCAACCATGGAATCTCAAGTTAGAGCTATTTTAAGAGCCTCCACTCTGAACAATCCAACAAGCTGGTCTCAGAGGAGGAATTAAAATATAAAGCTTTAAAGAAACTTAAAGTCCTATAAAAAAAACTAGAATCTAATGATCAAAACATAAATAATGAAAACATGCAAACTCCTGCTCTTGTTCAGTCCATGGTTAAGGATGATCGAGTTCTCAATTCATGTCATTCACAGGTCAAGTCCTGTCGATCATGAAAATTTAAAACAATGCTCATAAAAAGTAATATCCAACCCTTGGTATCAGCAAAAAAAAGCCATAAATAGGCTTAGTTACCCTAAATTGGTCGGTATTTGACCTATAATTAACTCCTAGGCTTGGATAAGCTGAAGACCAAATGTTGTCATGACAACTTTGTCAAGGTTGAGCCATGAGGCCTAAATAGACTCTCTCAACTATTCCAAGCCTTCTAAGACCCTTGTTCCACTTAAAAAGACTCATTAAATTCCTTTTTATTGTCAAGATACACCTTTGACCGATTAGCAACTCCCAATGGCATACAAGCCATATGCTTTGGGTCTTCACCAAGACTATCAAGACCATCACTAGGACTTAAACCAATTACCTAAGAACTTTATAGGACTACTAACATACTTACTAACTAAGACACAAAACCAAAAGTCCTTAAAGGATAGTGACTAGGCTAGAGTCACTACAAGCCAAAACTAAGTGTCTATGAGCTAGGTTGGCCAATAACCTAGGTGCTCCTGCACCAATACTCTATAAGTGTATTGTAATATTTTAATTGTTGAGTAATATTGGAGTAGTGATAAGGCATATTAATGCCATATTTTAGACACCCTAGGATAGTCTCTGCTAGGTCCTTTTTCCTTGTTATGTTATATTTTCTCAAAGACTTTATACTTAGTTATGTTATTATGTGGCATTCAGCCACTAGACTAATGCTATGGTTTTAAACACACTTAATATGCTATACTTGGATGAATATGCTATATTACTTACTTTAAAATTATGATTATGTCTTTATAAGTAAAATTAGTTGTTTGAACATAAATAATGCATGCGTGTTTTGGTGTTTATTACCATGAATGTCTTTATCCTAACATTTGAAGTGAAAAACATCAATACAAAAATAATCATCTTGACCAGGTGAACGCATTCATATGTTGGATGCTCAACCCAGTCTTAGAGAAAACTTCAACGGAGAAATATTAATGCAACATCAACAAATAGTTTCTAGATGATCAAGGTGGCAGCTATCGAGCACAGACTGAGACAACATAATTAATTCTCTAAAGAAATCTATGAGAGAGTGGGAAGTTAGATCTTCTATTGCAATGGCTCTTTCTTCTTTTCTAGATCTATCATGTTTCTAGTTTTATAGCTTTCTTCCTTTCTATTGGTAGTGTTGTAATAAAAGCTCCGCCTATTTCTGTGGCATGATTAGTTAGTTGTTAGAAATTTTCCTTTTAAATAAAGCCCTAGTCCTATGTGAGAAAGAGGGAATTATCAGTTTAAGTTGCAATACAGTTTCATTCTGTTATTTATTAGTTTTTCATATATCTCAGTACTCAGTTATTCAATTAATGAGCAAATGAAGTATTGAGGTTTAACTTTGCATAGTTAAGTGTTTGGGGTACTCATCCAAGGGGCCCACTTAGTGAGAAATCCATAGTTAGATTCATTCTAGTTAAATTCATTTTCTTGCATTTCTATTATTTCAACTTATTAAGTGTTGAACTATTCCTGCAACCAAAGCCACATGCTAGCTATCGCTTCCTGTAGCCAAAGTGGTAGAGAAACTAAAGCATTATAGCTTAACTTGAAAGAGTCTTCATATTTTGTTAGCAACTTCACTTTTGCAATTTCCATTCTAGTACTTGCTTTTTTGCATCTATAGTTTAATTTCTATTCTCGTATTTTCTTCCTGCAGTCATAAAATAGTTTCCTTCCAACATTTGTTTCCTACAACAACTGTAGAATGTGTGGTTGAGTGGTAATTGGTACATATATCTTGCTGGCCCATTTCAAGTAACACGTCCTTGGATTGACATATTAAATTAATTTTTATAAGGAGGATAAACTGCTTAGTCAAATGTCCAATCTTTGAGTTCCAGATTATGCCTAGTTTCTGAGCCTTTATAAAAAGCAACCAAGTATGAATTATTTTGGAGAGTGGGTTTTCCCTTTTGAGGATTTTTATAGAGCATGTCTTGTGTTATCTTGAAGTGTATCTCTAATCTTTACACATTTCATTTTGTAAGTTAGTATGCATGTTTCCTTATCATGGATTTATGTAGAAACAATTTGAACAACCTATATTATTTTCTTACAAAGTGGTACATCAATGCCATGGTTGTGGCTAGAGGATGTGAGAGATCCTTTTTTTGGTTTAATTCTTATATGAGTTGATCTAATGAACACTTGAAGATATGTCAATGATGAAGAGACTTTAGACATTTCAAGGTATGAGATATGTTGTGTAGATTTGGGGTTTATGGATTTATGGTGGTTTTTTTTTTTGCAAATTTAGAGTTTGAAAAATAACTGATTTTTTTTTCTAGGTTTTAAAGTGGCTTTTGTGAGAACAATTCCATAACTGATCCTTAGGACAAAAAAAATCACCATTTTTTTATAGGAGTTTAGTTAGATGTCAGAATGGTGCAAGAAGGTTGAATGATAACATGGGAGGTGTGGTTGTAAAACAAATTATTAGTAGGTTAAATATGAGAAGTGGGAATAATTGTGGTGGTTTGAACATGAGATATAGAAAAAGTGAGGGGATTAAATAGAGTGGAGGTCATGGAAAGTGGATGAGAAGTGGAAGAAGGAGAAGAAATGTATGGTATAAATAATCTACGAGAAGGTATTTAAGGGTGCACAAGAAGAATCTTTTGAAGGAATTTAAGGAGACACATGGCATTGAGAGAGATTAATGAATTATCTTGTATACACCTAAAAATAGTCAAGATCAAACATTAATTAAATTCAAGCAATTTAATTAATAAAATCAAAATTATTTTACTATGTAAATTGAATTAAACATTCAACTATATAGTTCACCATTAATTTATTAATTCTCTCAAATAAAATTAATTGCAACCCATTCACACCTCATCACGACAAAGCCCATTCACATACCACCTCATCTATGGGTAAAGTAATTAATTCTTTTGAATTAATTAAATCCTAATTTCTCTCAACAACAAAAAAAGAATATTCTACAGTATCTTTCATAATCAACCAATGAGAGATAATCTTACATGGATTACCAAATAGCCTTTTCTATCCTAGCCATTCAATCTTAACTATTGATAAAAACACACTCCAAAGCCTTGGAAAATCCTATAAATAGGGAGTATTACTAGTTCATTTGCATCCACTTTCATTTGAGAAAGTGCATTATACTAGTTTTTGCATTTGAGAATCCTTATCATGGCAATTTTAGTTTCATTTTCATCTAGTTTATTTGATTTCTTAGATAATAATTATGAATTTTTCTTCATTCTAGCATAGATATTTAGTATCATTTATCTTAAATTTATCATTCTCATCATGCATTTAGTTAAAATTAATCATTATAATCATGGAAAATTCTAAATATCATGTCATTTAGCTTACATTTTATAGATCAATTCACATTTCCTAGGTTGTCATCTTTGAGATCTTATTGCAACCGAGAGAAAATAACTGATATTGATTAGATCCTTAGGATTAGAGAGAAATGAGATTCTCGAGTAGTTATTTCATGTTTTTATCAAGTTCTTATCATGATTTGGTATAATTACTGAAACTAATATCTCATTGTTATTTTTTATTCAATTAATTGCATACAATTATTGGTTCCCAAAATGGGGCTCACACCCTACCTTGCTAATCATTTTGATCAAGTTTTTCTTACAAATTTTCCTTGCAAGATCCAAAATTCTAGAAAAATGTCACATTTACCCCAAATTTCACTACATCTACAACAAAGAGAATCACATTTGAACATAACACTATTGAATTTACTTTAAATAGTGTCACATATGAAATTAAGACTATTTCATTTGCATGTTCTTTAGTTAGATTTACCTTCTCTATCATCCCATTTAATTTTGCATCTTCTAATTGATATTTTTGTATTTTTTCTTGTAGGTTGTTGCAGATTGCATATAATTTTACATTTGATCTAAATCTTGTTTCATTTACTTGTGTATATATGACATTTTCTTAGAAGATCATCAAATTTAATCTGAACAATGTCGTATTTACTACAAAGATAGTCACATTTAATGATTTTTCTGTCACATTTAAGTCCTGTTGTAGAAATTAAAAATCAAAGAATCTGATCTATATTTCCATGTTTGTAGATGTCAAAGGTCACTAGATTGAAAAATACCATTCGAAGGAATCCGAGTTTTTACTCATGGAAAGCTTTGAAGAATTGAGTTGCAAACATAGAAAGGGTAAAATGGACAAATGATCAATTAGAATTCAAGAAGAAGCAAAAACCTTTAATCATTATGATAGTATTATCCAAAATAATCAAGATAAATACAATATTGATATATATTTGTATGCTACTCATTTCTAACCGTTTTTGATACTAAAATTGGTTTTATCATGTGACAATTAAAAAAATGGAGAAAGGTTTTCATTGAAAGCTTGAAAATTGATATTTTAATTACATTTGATAACATAGAATAATTAAAATGACCTTGTGTGCTTGTGAATCAAAGTGGTAGGGATATGCTCTCCCCTCTTTTGGGAGATCAAAATACCAAACCCACTAAGATCCCCATTAGTTATAAAATGGTCAAGGAATGAATAAAGTGTTCTATGTGCTTGTGGATCAAGAGTGGTAGGGATATGATCTACCCTCTATTGGATGATCAAAATACAAGACCCACCTAGATATATTTTATTTTCAAGTAGTGAAATCTAACCTTAGTGGTTCTACCTTCCAAGATTCTCCTTAAGAAGGCAAGTGAGAAGGAACAACCTAAGTGGGATACAACCAAAGCCAGATAATCCAACTTAATATAAAATAAAATGCATTCATTCTTAATGGTGTGAGTGACAGAAAGACATTGAGAATAGCTCTCCTCCAGTATTTCTTTAATTCCATAAAATCTTGATTTATCAAGGGTGGGAGACCTCTATAATGGAGATTATACTCAAAATTTTGAAACAAAATCCTTTCTACATCCTTGTTAATTAGAAATCATACCTATTATCCATGGTGTATTAATTGTAGTGAAAAAGGATTGCATCATCCTTGGAATTTACTCATGGTATGTACTCCCCTTGTTGTGAAATGAAAGGTTTTTGAAAGTGACTACCAAAAATACTCATCCACTCCTTGAAGGCTTGTTGAACTACATTATTTTCTTATCATAACCACATGAGATTACCTCTTACAATAGGAGGGACATAGAGCACGAGAGTCAGAAGTATCAAGTTCATAATTTATTTTGAGTATGTGGGCTTACAAGTGATACATTAAAGCGATCCATTTAAGTGGATTTCTTGAAGTGTTTTCTTGTGATAAACCCATGGAAATAATCTAAACATACACTCAATGTTGTAGAAAACTTAGGCAAAACAAGTATTTGAATCTATTTACATTATGTTTTCATGGTATTAAAACATCAGAAGAATTCAACCATTTACAAGAAAAAACATCAAACAAACACAAACACTTCACAAATTCATAGAAAATCAAGTAGTATATCACATTTACAAGAATCTTCTATGCATGTGAGAGTAGTTTCACCATATTTAAGAGATGTTTCATTACATTTGATAAATTTCCCATTGTATTTACTAGTTTCTATATCACATACACCCAAAATTAATAACATTTATAAATTATCATGTCTCATATAGTTACACTATCAATTTTTTTTAAAAAATTGTCATTCCATTAGAATATCACATGTTCTTTGAGTTGCATCACTCTCACCCCCTTTTTGGTCACATATACATCATCACATTTAAAATAGTGAGGTGTTCCGTACATTTTGAGCAAAATCTAAAACTTGACTTGAGTACCCCTTTTGGAGTTAAATCTATTTCTATCATCAAAGTCTTGAAATTTTGTATCCACATACCTCTGTTAAACAAGTTTGATCAATTTCATTATGTTGGAGATTTTCCAGCAAGCCAGTGCTGACTATATGTTTGTCATTGATGACAAAATATGGTAAGTAGCATGTGTGGAAGACTTATGCAGTAAGCCTTGAGTATATGTAGCATGGACATATTATCAGCATGATATCATGGATGCAGAGGTTAATTGTTAGTACATATAGTGATGTAGCAGCTTGTGTCAGCAGTGTTTCTGACAGAGTTACAGGTAGTGTTCTGTGAGTGATTGTTCGTATAGTTATAATAGAGCCTTGCACATTTGGATATATAATGGAGACATGTTAGTGATGTTACATTCATGGAAGTAGAGTCTGATGTGTAGTAGAAGTGAAGTTATGCAGTCACTATTCACCAATTTTAGTTTCTTGTGTTTATCCAGAAGAGCCGACAAAGATTATATTGGAACATGAGTTGCACCAATAATTTTGGTATGCATTCTTGGATTAGTTATTAGAGAAGAGTTAAGAATGTTTGGTTAAGAGTGAATGATGTAATTCAGCTCGAGGAGAAAGTATCAGTAAATTTGGTAGAGTCGATAGTGTGTAGCGTGCACCTACACTTATTGATTTGGACAGGTCCCAGTTTGTGTTGCATTCTTAGTAGAGTCGATTGAGATGTTATTGGAGAATGTTATTGTTTCTCTAATATGATTTCAAGGTGGTTCTAATAGGCCTAATTTATCATATCATTTAGAGGAAAGATACTTATAGATAGTCATTTGTGATCGCTAGTTGTGTGGCATAGAGATGAAAGATTAGAGCAAAGCAGAGAGTGTGAAGTATTGTGCCATCAAGAAGAGTTCTATGTGATAGAGAAGATAGAGTGTGCTATTCATTGGAACTAATCAAGACAATAGGTCTACCTTTATGTTCACCAAGATCCAAATATAGTGTGTATTTATTATTCAGAAGGTTGCAACATTCACCCCTTTGAGCAGTGAGCTCTCAGATAGTGCATCCTCACCCCTAACAGGGTTAATTGTAAAAGACTCCTAACAGGGTATGACCCTTGTCCAAGTCACTGTACTAAATTCATTGTAAATATCAACTCCTAACAGGGTTGTAAGGTCTTCTAACAGGGATCATAAAACACTAGTGTAGATTATTAGTGGGTGTCAATTCCCATAGGGGTTTTTACCTATTTGGGTTTCCCCGTAACCAACATTGTTGTGTCCTATTAAATTTTTATTTCATTATGTTTATGCTTAAATTTTAAGTATACTTAATTAGATAAAGAATTGAAACTTGTAGATAACTGATTCAGACCCACCTCATAGTTATCTCTTGGGGCTATTCCTAACAATTGGTATCAGAGCCAAGTGCCTCGGAGAGAAAGTTTAACAACTTGAGGTTGATCAGGTGGAATTCTTTAGAAAAGATAGTCCTAAGTTTGATGGAGAGAACTATCTTGATGGGAAGAATAAAATGGTGACACATTTGCAGTGCATTGCTTTTGAAGTTTTTGAAGTGGCTATCAAAGAAGTTAAGATCCCCTCTCTAGAAGATCTTGCAAAGGATGATGCTACTATTGGAAATTTGGCTGAGTTGGTTACATAGATTGTCATTATGGAAACATATGATCTAAATGAAGATTGCATAGGTCATAAAGCTAGTATGTCAGAGCGCAATGCAAAATTGTCTAAGTATGAGACAATGCATTTTTGCTAGTGAACAAGAAGACAGTTTCAATTGGTGATGTTGATTGGAGTAAGTTCAGTGCTTGCGCACTTGAACATAGACTCTATGGTGACTATAGAAGACTCACCTAAGAGTGAAAGATAGTACGACATGTACTGAAGAAGTTGTGATAATTTTTCTAAAGAAAGTGTCAAGCTGACATGATAGAATATGAAGACAAAATTGATAAAGAGTTAAGGGATTTTTTTGTTTATCAAAATAATGACTTAACAATATAAAGGGATGACATCCTAGATGTTAAATCTTGGATAAAGTTATTTTGTAATATGGTAACCGACTGGAAAAGTTATTAGCCTTAATAACTTGTATAAATGTAATTGTAAATTGTAAGAAAATATAGTGATATAATGCAAGATATGATGTGTATGTAATAGCAATAGTGAAAGAGTAGTGAAGAGCTATTGATGCAAGTAGTATAATGTTATGACATCTTTTGTAATTAGAAAATATTTTACATTACTTGTTTGGGCAGTGGGCTCATCTGGTAATCACATTTTGTACTACCAACTCCTAATAGGGTTGAGGCTTCTAACAAGGCCTATAGTCCCTTAATTAGGATTGAGACACTATATGCTTGTAATATACTCCTAATAGGGTCAACATCCTTAACATGATAATTTTGATTAGTGGATCTTTGTGGGTACCATCCCCACCGGGGTTTTCCCTTGGCTAGGGTTTCCTCGAGAACAAATAATGTGTTATGAGTTTTTTTATTTTATTGCTATGCATGTTATTTAGCTTTCTATGTTATGAAAGCATTAAGATAATTTGTTATATCCATAATTGGGAAAAAGTAAAAGTTTTTAGAATACTGATTCACCCCCCCCCCCCTCTCAGTATTCCCTATTTCTAACAATTGGTATCAGAGCTAGGTTACTCAGAAAAGAATCATTCAAGGAAAGCCTAGCAGCTTGAGTAAGATCTCTATGGATATGGATCAACTATAGAAGAATATTGAAGAAGCTCTTGAATAGATTCATATGCTTACTGATGAAAGACATACTATGAAAGGAAAATATGATGATGCAAAGAACCTCATTGAGAAATTGAAAAACAAGTTGGAAGATCTGAAGTTTGAAAAGGAATCCAAAGTTCATATTGAAGATTGTGATGACAACTTAGAAAAAGAAAATGAGATCCTTAAAAGTGAACTGAAGATAGAAAATCTAAAGATACACCTAAGGAAGAAGAACCACCTAAGTAAGAGGAATCACCTAAAGGTATGTAGAGAGAATTCAAAGATAGATGTTTTTCTTGTAATACTATTGGTCATATGAAGAGAGATTGCACAGGTAAGCAATTCAAACCCCTTAATGGTTATTGTTATCATTGTCATGGTTTTGGACATAGAACTATTGAATGTAGAAAACCTAAATTTATTGAGAATAATAATAGTACTAGAATGTTTAAGAATACTAACAATGCAGATAAGAAACCTACTGAAGATATGAACAAAAGAAATAGAGTAGTATGTTATAGATGCAACAAGGTTGGACACATTGCTAGAAATTGCAGATCACAGATCAATCCACCTGGACCAAGATATGGAAACAATGGAATTATTTGTCAGATATACAACAAGATTGGACATACAACAAGGTTTTTCAGAATGAACAATAGAGTTTTTCATCCTATTCCTAACCCTAGAAATCATGCACGAAGAAATGAAGATGCAAGTAATAGTCAGAAAGGATATTGTAGTAATTTAGATGAAGTGAAGTTTATCAAAAGCACAGATCAAGGAGATATATTTAGCATTGAAGGTAATTAGGAAGGTGAAGTATTAAATAGTAAGAATGAATCTTTACCTGACCCATCTCAAAGCACTTAATTTATGAAAATTACAGTAGAGTAGGAACTTAGATTAGTGTAGAAGTAGATATATGATGAATTGAGTCTTGTGTAGTTAATGCAAGGTATTATATGATGTTCTAATGCTATGGTTAAGAGCCCAAAGAAAAATATGATGTTTTGCAAGATCACAAGAAGTTTTAAGTTTTGCAGGTTAACAAAATCAATATTTTGGAAAGAAGCAACAAAAGAATTGAATGCGATGTTAGATCTAAGTGAGATTGAAATGATAAAAGGTCATGATTGGTATTATTTGATCATCAAAGTGAATAAAAGTGTTAAGGAGATCAAAGAGTAGTAATTGGAAGCATTTTGCAAGGATTTGGTGAAGAATTTGTGTGCCAAATCTACGCAAGCCCTCAAATCATGAAATCAAGGTATTTTACTTGGAAGATCTTTAAATCGGTTAAGAGATTTAAGGAAACCATGGATATTTCTTTGATTCACAATGTTAGAGATAAGAATAAACCTAACATGAAAAGGGAGCCAGTAGAACCCTTGGAAGATGATCCTAGGTTAGCTTTATCATCTGTACCAGACAGAGTTTTACATCTAGAGAATGTTAGAAGTTATCTTGGATGCAAACTAGAGACTATCAGTGATAGTGATTTCACCAAGGAATATCAGAAGATCTACAATCAGGACATGTCATTAAGAGTAGGATTTGAATATTTGAAAGATAATGAGATCATTAAGTATGCACTGTAGCATGAATTTGAAAATGAAGAATGTACTAAGATAATCCTAAGAAAATTCATAATGGGAAGTTTTGGTTAGACAATAGAGTGATATATATCACAACTGATTTGATTCATGAAGTTACTGGTCTATCTAAAATTGGATCCATTCCTTTAAATGAGAAGAACATAAGGAAAATGGTCATGGACAACACAAATTCATCCTATAATGGTAGAGGAATAGTGATTAGTAAGATTCAACAAGATGATGTTAGATACTTGTGCAAGATCCTAAAAACTAAGTTTTGTGCAAACTCAAGAGAGGATGACATGGTAGCTAGAATGATACATGCAGCTTATCTGATGTGTGTTGATAAAGTACAAGTTGATATGTGTGAGCTTCTGAGAATTCAACTATTTGAGAATTTGGAAAAGATAAAGAAGACTAAGTATGCATAGTTTAGATTCTCATCCTTAATCACTTATATGTTTTTTCATTTATTGAGAAGATTTACTTACACCATTGGAAATGACTAGAATGATGGCCAATCTACAATGGAAAGGATTAACAAAGTGTATCTAAGGCATGTTATTAATAACGTGAATGAGAGTGTAGTACTAGTAATTAATACACTTTAGAATTTGGTGACTAGCAAATCAAGGATCCCAAAGTCTCTTGTCGAGAAGTATAAAAATGAGATATGTTTTATGGTTGATACTAACTTTTCTTACATTGAAGTAGTAGAACCTAGAGTAGAGTTCATAGACCCTCTTGGCTATGAAATATCTAAGATTGAGACTGAAGAGTATGTGATCAGGTTACTTAAGTGCAAGATTGATGTTCACAGTAATAGGTTTGGAACCTTTGAGGAGAACTTCAAGTCCATAAAGACCTTACTTGAAGAGAAACAATCAAAGAAAAAAGTTGAGAGTACAATTAAGAAAATTCTAAAAGATATAGGGATGACTGAGCATGAATTCTTGATAGCCAAGAAGACAACAATAGTAGTTAGAGAAATCAGACAGAAAGAAATTTTGCCTATACCACCTTTATCATCAATTGCAGTTCAGCAAGGAGAAACACAAGTTAAGGTGAAAGTGGAAGAAATAGAGAAGGAATAAGAAACAAGAAAACTAACTAGGTCAACCTCCTCCACACCTAGCAAAAGAGTAAAAGAGATTGCTACTAGACCGGATAAGAGGTAGAAGACCTTGGTACCACCAGTTCCAAGAAAAATTGTAGAAATCAAAGATGATGAAGACACTTCTATTAAGAAGAAAACGTAGAAACCTAGAATTGAAAAGGTTAATGAGCAGATTATTCAAGATGGAGACTTCACAAAGATGAACAAATATTATGACCTCTATGATTATGCAAAAAGATTAAATCTGGAAAATGTAGTGGTGAAGTATATGATTCTATTTGATAAGAAGTTTGATACAATTCAGGGTAAGATGCCTAATGACTTATACAAGAAACTTGTGAACAGGAAGAAGAGAGCATCAGAGGAAGACACAACTATGAGAGAAAATCTTGTGAGGAAACTTTGTGATGTGAAAGATGATGAACACCTTAAACAGATCATGAAGGCTGTAAACACCCATTTGAGAACAAAAAGGAGAACTATTCAGATTATGGGAGGAAAATATGAAGAAATTAATGCAGAAACAGAGCAAGCAATCATCAAGGTTATGACAGAGAATGCTGGAGAACCATCAGTCGCAGTAGATCAAGTAGGTGAAGCAGAACAAGAGGACATTCCCTCTCCACCAACCATAAACATTAAGGATGAAGCTATGAATATTGAAGGAACTAAGATCACCTTGGATTGTGATGATAATGTATTCAAGAATCTGGAAAACATTATTGACAATTCGGCTTTTGAAGAACTGGATAGTACTAAAGAAGAAGAGAAGGCACAAACCCAAATTGAAGAACCCAAAGTGACAGAGATGCAAGCACCTATTCCCACTCAAGAAGAAATTATTCTTACACCTGAGACTGGAAAGAAGAGTCAGATTGGATCTATGATTGAGGACTTGGGAAAGGAAGTAGATGATGATGATTAGATGGAATTGATCACATCCTTGAACAAGATCATTGGAAAGAACAAGAAAGTAAAGAGTCTTGAAGGATTCCTGAAGGAGCTTATTGAGAAGTTACAAGGTGTTGTAACTACACAAATTGCAAAAGTTGACCCTTTGGAGAGAACAAAGAAAGTGATGAACACTTTTGACAATGAATTCACAAATTTATCTGATATAGCAAAAGTGAAAGCTCAAGCAGCCTTTGAGGCCAAAACACTTTTAAACATTAGTATAAATATCAGGAATGATATCAAAAATCTTGATATCTGTATAAAGGACTTGAGGAAGAATTTAGAAAGAGGTAAATCTTTGTATATTCAGTGTACAAAATTAGAGACCTTGGTAGCAGAAGAAGATCGGAACAAGAAGTTGAAGGAAGTAGAAATTTAGAAAGAAACAAACCTTCTTTCAAGCCCCAGTGTGAAGGTATTTGATGTTGAGAAGAAAATTCGTAAGATATATAATGAGATGAGAATTTTGCAAGATGATAAGGACAGGAAAATGAAAAAATTCACTCTTTTAATAGAGCACACTTCTATGAAATTAAGCATTATTGAAGGCCAACTAGAAGAATGTCTTTTAGTTAAGAAATCTTTTCAAAACTTTAGCTTTGAGAATCTCCAAGCATGTGAGATAGCATCTTATGGATTATGCACACTACTTAGTGTGGTAGATTCAATTAAGAAATCATGGAAGAAAGAGTTAGAGGCAAGAAAGATTGATTTTACAGATTGTGTTGCAAGCCTACCGGCTTTGCAATATTGAATCAAGGTAAAACCTTTTTTAAACATAGTTTTGTAACCCTCCTTACCTTTTTTGTCATTGTTGTCAAAGGGGGTGAGATATATAGTAGAAAATTGGTAGAAATTGATAAGGATTGATACTTTTAGGGGGAGTACTATATAAGAAATAATATTTTTGTAGTAATAAAGATAGTATATACATATTTTATTCTATGGCCACAATTTTGAAGTTTTTGAGTCTAGGACTTAGCCAATTTTCTCATATGTTGCCACCAATGACAAAGGGGGAGATTGTTGGAAATTTGGCTGAGTTGGTTACATAGATGTTTTCATTATGGAAACATATGATGTACATGAAGATTGCACAAGTCAGAGGGCTAGTGTGTTAGAGTGCAATGCAAAATTGTCTAAGTATGAGACAGTGCATTTTTGCTAGTGAACTAGAAGACAGTTTTGATTGGCGATGTTGATTGGAGTAAGTTCAGTGCTTGCACACTTGAACATAGACTCTATGGTGACTATAGAAGACTCACCTTAGAGAACAATTTAGAAAGACATGTACGGAAGAATTTATGAGAGTTTTTCTAAAGATAGTGTCAAGCTGACAGGATAGAATATGAAGACAGAATTGATAAAGAGTTAAGGGATTATTTTGTTTATCAAAATAATGACTTAACAATATAAATGGATGACATCCTAGATTTTAAATCTTGGATAAAGTTATTTTTTAATATGGTAGCCGACTAGAAAATTTATTAGCCTTAATAACTTGTATAAATGTAATTATAAATTGAAAGAAATATAGTGATATGCTGCGAGATATGATGTGTATGTAATAGCGATAGTGAAAGAGTAGGGATAGATATTGATGTAAGTAGTATAAGGTTATGTACCTTAACCTCTTTTGTAATAAAAAAATATCATACATTACTTGTTTGGACAGTGGGCTCATCTAGTAATCACATTTTGTACTACCAACTCCTAACAGGGTTGAGGCTTCTAACAAGGCCTACAGTCCCTTAATCAGGACTGAGACACTATATGCTTGTAATAGACTCCTAACAGGGTCAACATCCTTAACAAAATACTTTTGATTAGTGGATCTTTGTGGGTACCATCCCCATCGGGGTTTTCCTTGGCCAGGGTTTCCTGGAGAACAAATAATGTTTTATGAGTTCTTTTATTTTATTGCTATGCATGTTATTTAGCTTTCTATTTTATGCAAGCATTAAGATAATTTTTTATATCCATAATAGGGAAAAATTAAAAGTTTGTAGAATATTGATTCATTGCCCCCTCTCAGTATTCCCTATTTCTAACAATTGGTATCAGAGCCAAGTTACTCAGAAAAGAATCATTCAAGGAAAGCCTAGCATCTTGAGTAAGCTCTCTATCGATATGGATCAACTACAGAAGAATCTTGAAGAAGCTCTTGAATAGATTGATATGCTTACTGATGAAAAAGATACTTTGAAAGGAAAATATGATGATGCAAAGAACCTCATTGAGAAACTTCTGAAAAGAAATATGAAGTTCATATTGAAGATTGTGATGACAACTTAGAAAAAGAAAATGAGATCCTTAAACATGAACTAAAGATAGAAAATCTGAAGATACACCTAAGGAAGAAGAACCACATAAGAAAGAGGAATCACCTAAAGGTATGCAAAGAGAATTCAAAGGTAGATGTTTTTCTTGTAATACTATTGGTAATATGAAGAGAGATTGCACAAGTAAGAAATTCAAACCCCTTAATGGTTATTGTTATAATTGTCATTATTTTGGACATAGAGCTATTGAATGTAGGAAACCTAAATTTATTGAGAATAATAATAGTACTAGAATGTTTAGGAATACTAACAATGTAGATAAGAAACCTACTGAAGATATGAATAGAAGAAATGGAGTAGTACATTATAGTTGCAACAAGGTTGGACACATTGCTAGAAATTGCAGATCAAACATCAATCCACCTAAACCAAGATATGGAAACAATGGAATTGTTTGTTAGATATGCAACAAGATTGGACATACAAAAAGGTTTTTCATAATGAACAATAGAGTTTTTCATCCTATTTCTAACCCTAGAAATCATGCATGAAGAAATGAAGATGCAAGTAATAGTCAGAAAGGATGTTGTAGTAATTTAGATGAAGTGAAGTTTATCAAAAGCACAGATCAAGGAGAGATATTCAGCATTGAAGGTAATCAGGAAGGTGAAGTATTAATTTGTAAGAATGAATCTTTACCTGACCCATCTCAAAGCACTTAATTTATGAAAATTACAGTAGAGTAGGAACTTAGATTAGTGTAGAAGTAGATATATGATGAATTGAGTCTTGCGCAGTTAATGCAAGGTATTATATGATATTGTAATGCTCTGGTTAAGAGTGCAAAGAAAAATATTTTGTTTTCTGAGATCACAAGAAGTTTTAAGTTTTGTAGGTTAACAAAATCAGCTTTTTGGAAAGAAGCGGTAAAAGAAAAGAATGTGATGTCAGATCTAAGTGAGATTGAAATAATAAAAGATCATGATAGGTATTATTTGATCATCAAAGTGAATACAAGTGTTAAGGAGATTGAAGAGCAGTGATAGGAAGCATTTTGCAAGGATTTCATGAAGAATTTGTGTGTTGAATCTACACAAGCCCTAAAATTGTGAAATCGAGGTATTTTGCTTGGCAAATATTTAAATCAGTTAAGAGATTTAAGGAAATCATGGATATTTTTTTGATTCACAATGTCAGAGATAAGAATAGACCTAAGATGAAAAGGGAACCAGTAGAACCCTTGGAAGATGATCCTGGGTTAGCTTTATCATCCGTACCAGATAGAGTTTAACATCTAGAGAATGTTAGAAGTTATCTTGGATGCAAACTAGAGACTATCAATGATAGTGATTTCACCAAGGAATATTAGAAGATCTAAAATCAGGACATGTCATTGAGAGTAGGATTTGAACATTTGAAAGATAATGAGATCATTAAGTATGCACTGTAACATGAATTTGACAATGAAGAATGTACTAAGATAATCTTAAGCAGAATTCATAATGGGAAGTTTTGGTTAGAAGGTAGAGTGATAGATATCATAGCTGATTTGATTCATGAAGTTACTAGACTATCTAAAATTGGAGCCATTCCTTTAAATGAGAACATGAGGAAAATAGTCATAGAAAACACAAATTCATCCTATAATGGTAGATGAATAGTGATTAGTAAGATTCAACAAGATGATGTCAGATACTTGTGCAAGATCCTAACAACTAAGTTTTGTGCAAACTCAAGAGAGGATGACATGGCAGCTGGAATGATACATGCAGCTTATCTAATGTGTGTTGATAAAGTACAAGTTGATATGTGTGAGATTCTTAGAATTCAACTATTTGAGAATTTGGAAAAGATAAAGAAGACTAAGTATGCACAGTTTAGATTCTCATCCTTAATCACTTATATCTTTTTTCATTTATTGAGAAGATTTCCTTACACCATTGGAAATGACTAGAATGATGGCCAATCTAGAATGGAAAGGATTAACAAAGTGTATCTAAGGCATGTTATTGATAAAGTGAATGAGAGTGCAGTACTGGTAATTAAGGCATTTAAAAATTTGGTGACAAGTAGATCAAGGATCCCAAAGTCTCTTGTCGAGAAGTATAAAAATGAGATATGTTTCATGGTTGATACTAACTTTTCTTACATTGATGCAGCAGAACCTAGAGTAGAGTTCATAGACCCTCTTGGTTATGAAATATCTGAGATTGAGACTAAAGAGTATGTGAGTAGGTTACTTAAATGCAAGATTGATGTTCATAGTAACAGGTTTGGAACCTTTGAGGAGATCTTCAACTCTGCAAAGACCTTACTTGAAGAGAAACAATCAAAGGAAAGAGATGAGAGTACAATTAAGAAAATTCTAAAAGATACAGGGATGACTGAGCATGAATTCTTGATAGCCAAGAAGATAACAAGAAGAGTTAGAGAAATTGGATAGAAAGAAATTTTGTCTATACCACCTTTATCATCAATTGCAATTCAACAAGGAGAAACACAAGTTGAGGTGAAAGTGGAAGAAATAGAGAAGGAACAAGAAATGAGAAAACCCACTAGGTCAACCTCCTCCACACCTAGCAAAAGAGTAAAAGAGATTGCTACAGGACCGAGCAAGAGGTAGAAGACCTTGGTACCACCATTTCCAAGGAAAATTGTAGAAATCAAAGATGATGAAGATTCTTCTATTAAGAAGAAAACCTAGAAACCTAGAATTGAAAAGGTTAATGAGCATATTATTCAAGATGGGGACTTCACAAAGATGAACAAATATTATGACCTCTATGATTATGTAGAAAGGTTAAATCTGGAAAATGTAGTGGTGAAACATATGATTCTATCTAATAAGAAGTTTGATACAATTCAGGGTAAGATACCTGATGACTTATACAAGAAACTTGTGAATAGGAAGAAGAGAGCATCAGAGGAAGACACAACTATTAGAGAAAATATTGTGAGGAAACTTTGTGATGTGAAAGATGATGAACACCTTAAACAGATCATGAAGGCTGTAAACACCCATTTGAGAAAAAAAAGGAGAAATATTCAAATTATAGGAGGAAAATATGAAGAAAAATATGCAGAAATAGAGTAAGCAATCATCAAGGTTATGACAAAGAATGTTGGAGAACCATCAGTTGGAGCAGATCAAGTAGGTGAAGCAGAAAAAAAGACATTCCCTCTCCACCAGACATAAACATTGAGGATGAAGCTATGAATATTGAAGGAACTAAGATCACCTTGGATTGTGATGATAATGTATTCAAGAATCTAGAAAACATTGTTGACAATTCAGCTTTTGAAGAACCAGATAGTACTAAAGAAGAAGAGAAGGCACAAACCAAAATTGAAGAACCCAAAGTGATAAAGATGCAAGAGCCTATTCCCACTCAAGAAGAAATCAGTCTTACACCTAAGACTGGAAAGAAGAGTTAGATTGGATCTATGATTGAGGACTTGGGAAAGGAAGTAGATGATGATGATTAGATGGAATTGATCACATCTTTTAACAAGATCATTGGAAAGAACAAGAAAGTAAAGAGTCTTGAAGGATGCCTAAAGGAGCTTACTGAGAAGTTACAAGGTGTTGTAACTACACAAATTGTAGAAGCTAATCCTTTGGAGAGAGAAAAGAAAGTGATGAACACTTTTGATAATGAATTCACAAATTTATCTGATATAGCAAAAGTGAAAGCTCAAGCACCTACGAGGCCAAAACACTTTTGAAAATTAGCCAAAATATTAGGAATGATATCAACAATCTTGATATCTGTATAAAGGACTTGAGGAAGAATTTAGAAAGAGGTAAATCTTTGTATATTCAATGTACAAAATTAGAGACCTTGGTGGTAGAAGATGATCAGAAGATGAATTTGAAGGAAGCAGAAATTTAGAATGAAACAAACCTTCTTTCAAGCCCCAATGTGAAGGTATTTGATGTTGAGAAGAAAATTCGTAAGATATATGATGAGATGAGAATTTTGCAAGATGACAAGGATAGGAAAATGAAAAGATTCACTCTTTTAAGAGAGCACACTTCTATGAAATTAAGCATTATTGAAGGGCAACTGGAAGAATGTCTTCTAGCTAAGACATCTTTTCAAAAGTTTATCTTTGAGAATCTCCAAGCATGTGAGATAGTATCTTATGGATTATGCACACTACTCAGTGTGGTAGATTCAATTAAGAAATCATGGGACAAATAGTTAGAGGCAATAAAGATTGATTTTTTAGATTGTGTTGCAAGCCTACCAGCTTTGCAATATTTAATCAAGGTAAAGCCTTTTTTGAACACAGTTTTGTAACCCTCCTTACCTTTTTTGTCATTATTGTCAAAGGGGGAGAGATATATAGCAGAAAATTGATAGAAAATGATAAGGATTGATACTCTTAGGGGGAGTACTATATAAGAGATAAGATTTTTGGTGTCATAAGGATAGTATATACATATTTTATACTATGGCCACAATTTTGAAGTTTTTGAGTCTAGGACTTAGCCAATTTTCTCATATGTTGCCACCAATGACAAAGGGGGAGATTGTTGGCAGTTTGACTGAGATGGTTACATAGATGTTGTCCTTATGGTAACATATGATCTACATGAAGATCACATAGGTCTGAGAGCTAGTATGTCAGAGTGCAATGCAAAATTGTCTAAGTATGAGACAGTGTGTTTTTGCCAGTGAACCAAAAGATAGTTTTTATTGGTGATGTTGATTGGAGTAAGTTCAGTGCTTGCACACTTGAACATAGACTCTATGGTGACTATAGAAGACTCACCTCAGAGGGAAAGTTAGTATGACATTTACTGAAGAAGTTATGACAATTTTTCTAAAGATAGTGTCAAGCCGACATGATAGAATATGAAGACAAAATTGATAAAGAGTTAAGGGATTATTTTGTTTATCAAAATAATGACTTAACAATATAAAGGGATGACATCCTAGATGTTAACTCTTGGATAAAGTTATTTTGTAATATGGTAGCTGACTAGAAAAGTTATTAGCCTTAATAACTTGTATAAATGTAATTGTAAATTGTAAGAAAATATAGTGATATGATGCGAGATATGATGTGTACATAATAGAGAAAGTGAAAGAGTAGCGAAGAGATATTGATGCAAGCAATATAAGGTTATGTACATTGACCTCTTTTGTAATAAAAAAATATTGTACATTACTTGTTTGGGTAGTGGGCTCATCTGGTAATCACATTTTGTACTGCCAACTCCTAATAGGGTTGAGGCTTCTAACAAGGCCTATAGTCCCTTAATCAGGACTGAGACACTATATGCTTGTAATAGACTCCTAATAGGGTCAACATCCTTAACATGATACTTTTGATTAGTGGATCTTTGTGGGTACCATCCTCACTGGGGTTTTCCCTTGGCCAGGGTTTCCTCAAGAACAAATAATGTGTTATGAGTTCTTTTATTTTATTGCTATGCATGTTATTTAGCTTTCTATGTTATGCAAGCATTAAGATAATCTGTTATATCCATAATTGGGCAAAAGTAAAAGTTTATAGAATACTGATTCATTCCCCCCTCTCAGTATTCCCTATTTCTAACAGCTACTGGCAAGCAAAAGGAGTTATTCCATCATAATGAAATAGCCAAAGAAACCCTTATCAACACCCTATTTGATAGTGATTTTTTAGAAATAAAGAAAGTAGACATAGCCTACAAGATATGGAAGTACCTAGAAGGCATGTTTGAAGGAGATACACAAGGAAAGAATGCTTGTAGAAAGACATGGAAGAAAAGATACAATGCATTAGAGATGCTACTTGAAGAAGACATTAGAGCTTACAACCAAAGGATTAATGAAGCAGTTGCTAGAATCAAGAACAATGGTGGAGAGATCTCAGAGGAAGACATTATGGATAAGTTGATGACTACTCTTACAATAGAGTATGAAAACAAGATCAACATCCTTGATGAGACCATGCAGCTTACAAAAAATTTCAAGAGAGAGACCTTGATCAAAAAAATCTCAGCTTTTGAGATTTCAAGGTTAAAGACAAAACCTAAAAGTGAGACAACCTTCAAAGCATTAGTCCATGGTAAGAAATCTGTAAACAATTCTAGTAATTTTGATGATGATGATGATGAAAAATCACTAGATGATTTCATTTCTATGATTGCTAAAAGAGAAAAGAAAGGAAAAGGAAAATATGAAGCTCAATTTCCATTCAAATAATTTTCATGTAATAAGATTGGTCACTTTGCATCTAAGTTTCCTACAAGAGTTAAGAAGTTCAAGAATAACTACAAGCCTAAGTATGTAAAGGAATGGTACTATGTTGGAGATGGAGTATCAGATGATGATTCAGATGAAGATGAAATTGGATTCATTTCTATTATGGAGAAGATGTATGATGAGATGGATCATGAAGATGGGAAAAAGGAACAAGAGCTAGCATTGATTTCACAAGTAGACACAAGGATAGACTAGATTATAGATAGCGGTTGTTCACATCACATGATAGGTGATAAAGATAGATTTGTTCATCTAGACAAATAAAAAGGTTGCATGGTTAGATTTGGAGATAACACTCCTAGACCTATCATTGGTAGGGGAGCTATCACATTGGATGGAAAGAACAAAACTAATGATGTTCTCTATGTAGATGGTCTACAACATAACCTTCTTAGTGTTGGGTAGTTGCTTGAAAAAGGTTATCAGTTGGAGTTCAAAGACACCAAGTGCATCATTAACAATAAGGATGGTGTTATGATTGCATCAGGTTCAAAGATTAAATGTAATGTTTTTCACCTTAATTCAGAAGAAAGTTGTTTTTTTGCTAAAGTTGATGATAGTTGGCTATGGCACAAAAGACTATGTCATATCAATTTTGATAACATAGTAAAGAAAAGCAATGTGAAGGCAGTAAGAGATCTAGCTAGCATAGCAAAGCCAGTTGATACTATTTGTAGGGAATGTGTAATGGGAAAGCATGTGAGGAATTCATTTAGGAGGAAGCACAATTCAGTAGAGAACAAGTTGGATCTAATTCATACAGACCTATGTGGACCAACTCAAACAAGATCATACTATGGTGAAAGGTATTTCATTTTGTTTGTAGATGATTATTCTAGAATGATGTGGGTTGCATTCTTGAAAGACAAGTCAGAAGCCTTTGAGAAGTTCAAAATATTCAAAGCTAAGGTTGAGAATGCATTTGGACTAAAGATTAAATTTCTAAGATCGGATAGAGGAGGAGAATTCACTTCTAATAGATTCTATGAGTACTGCGAAGAACATGACATAAAGAGATAGTTGAGTGCACCTAGAACCCCTTAGTAGAATGGAATTGCAGAGAGAAGGAATAGGATCATCCTTGATACAAAATGCACCATCATGATTGAAGGAAATGTTGCACATACCTATTGGAGAGATGAAGTCAATACATCAGTCTATACCATCAATAGAATACAATTGAGGCTTGGTGTAGACAAGACACCTTATAAGCTATGGTTTGGTAATGTTCCCACAGTGAAATACTTCAAAATCTTTGGAAGCAAGTGCTACATAAAGAGGGATGAAGCAATAGACAAGTTTGATGCAAGAAGTGATGAAGGTATTTTCCTTGGTTACTCTGCTAAAATCAAAGCTTATAGATGTTTTAATTTGAGATTGAAGAAGATCATTGAAAGTTATCATGTTAAGATTGATGAAAAGTTTATGGTTCAAGAAAGATATCATGATTATGTACCTATGATTGAAGAAGAATCTAGTCCTTCCACTAATGAGACAGTTGTTGAAGAGATGTTTGACATCATTGATGTATTATTCAATGAACTTGAAACAACTGAAGAAGAAACTCAGAAGGTAGATGAGACTGAATCACCTAAAGTTCCAAAGTTTACATCTAGATATCACTCTAAGGATGACATCATTGGAGATCAAAGCAACAAAGTTAGAACAAGATCAAAAGCAAAGAGTTTACAAAGAAATGGAGCAGTATGTTTACTATCTCAAATTGAACCTTTAAGTGTTGAAGATGCATGCAATGATTCAGATTGACATGATTCTATGAAAGAAGAAATGGATCAGATTATTAAAAATGATACTTGGGAGCTCGTCCCAAGACCTAGTGATAAGAATGTGATTGGAACCAAGTGTATATTAAAAAATAAGATGAAATAAGATGGTACAGTAATAAGGAATAAAGAAAGGTTAGTATCTAAAGGATATGCACAAAGAGAAGGCATTTATTATCCAGACACATTTGCACCTGTGAGAATATTAGAAGCTATTAAATTGTTTCTAGCTTATGCAATAGCCAAAAACTTCAAAGTTTATCAGATGGATGTTAAGTTAGCATTCTTGAATGGAGAGTTAAATGAAGAAGTATACATTGAGCAGCTAGAATGATTCACCCTATCAAATAGACCTGATATGGTATGCAGATTGAAGAAAGCCCTCTATGGACTTAAGCAAGCCCCTAGAGCTTGGTATGAGAGACTTGATGGATATATAACAAAAATTGGATTCAATAAAGGAGTAGAAAATTGTAATCTATTCATAAGAGAGACATCTGAAGGTTTACTACTTGTAGCTATATTTGTTGATGACATTATCTTTGGACGTAATGACAAACTTAGTACAAAATTTGCTAAGGAGATGCAAAGAAAATTTGAGATGAGCATGATTGGACTTATCAAATACTTTTTGGGATTAAATGTACAATAGACAGAGAAAGGTATCTTCATTAATCAATCCAAGCATGTGAAAGAGATATTGAAAAAATTCAAGACGGATGATTGCAAACTAGTGGGTACACCTATGATAACAGGATGCAAGCTTACCAAAGAACATGATTCTCCAGTAGTAGATATAACATTGTATAAGTCTATGATTGGTAAACTCATATATCTTACTCAAATGAGACCAGACATTTCCAATGCAGTTGGTATTGTTGGAAAATTTGCAGCAGAGCCTAAACAAAGTCACCTCATGGAAGTAAAGAGAATATTTAGATATCTGCAAGGCACTATAGATTATGGTCTATGGTATCCTAACTTAGATAATGTTGAGCTTCATGTGTACACAGATGCAGATTGGGTAAGATGTGTGGATGATAGAAAGAGTACATTAGGAGGAGGAGTATTTCTTGGTGATAGACTTGTCACTTGGACAAGCAAGAAGCAAAATTGTATTTCTTAGTCAACAACAGAAGTAGAGTATGTTGTAGTAGCCTTGAATTATTCTACAATTGTTTGGATCAAGAAAATGATAAAAGACTTTGGAATTTAGATTGATTAGCCTATTGTTATTCATTGTGATAAGACTAGCACAATCAATATGTCAAAGAATCCTATGATGCATGCAAAGACAAAACACATAGAGATCAAGTATCACTTCCTAAGAGAAAAAGTGGCAGAGAAAGAAGTCAAGTTGGACTATGTGAATACTAAAGATTAGTTCGCTGACATATTCACAAAGCCTTTACCAAGGGATACTTTTGAGTATCTTAGGGAGAAGCTAGGAGTAATTCCCTTCCTTGATTCTGATTAAAGAAAGTTGAGAGAGCAACAGTCCTCAGTGACTGATGGGTGGTTGACTACTCTACTTTAGGAGTAGTACTAGTGCTTAAATGTTTGGTGCCCTTTGCCATTGATGTCAAAGGGGGAGTAGTATATATTCATGAAAAAAAATATTAAAAGGGGAGTACATATAGGATTAAGGAGAGTAATATATAGCAGCAAGGGGGAGTAGTATTCAGTTATGGAAGCAGTTTAGTTGAGGAAATGGAGAATATTGAAGAATAATGCAGTAGATGGAGGATTCATCCTTGGGGGAGTTTTTGATGAGGAAATGGAGAATGTTATAAAAGAATTATTCATTTGGATTGGTGGTTTTTTTCATTCCATATGTTTCCATCAATACCAAAGGGGGAGATTGTTGGAGATTTACCAGCAAGCTAGTGCTGATTGTATGTTTGTTATTGATGACAATATATGGTAGGTAGCATGCATGGAAGACTTATGAAATAAGCCTCAAGTATATGAGGCATGGACATGTTATCAACATGATATCATGGATGCAGAGGTTAACTATTAATACAGACAATTATGTAGTGGCTTGTGTCAACAGTGTTCATGACAGAGTTACAGACAGTGTTTTGTGAGTGATTGTCCGTACAGTTATAATAGAGCCTTGCATGTTTGGATATGTAATGGAGACATGTTAGTGATGTTACATTCATGGACATAGAGTTTTATGTGCATTAGAAGTGAAGTTATGCAGTCGCTATTCACTAGTTGCAGTTTCCTATGTTTATCTAGAAGAGCCGACATAGATTATATTGGAACAAGATTTGCGCTTATCATTTTAGTATGCACGCTTGGATTAATGATTGGAGAAGAGTTAAGAATGTTTGGTTAAGAGTGCATGATGAAATTCAACTTAAGGAGAAAGTATCAGTAAATTTGGTAGAGCTGACAGTGTGTAGCGTGCGCCTACACTTATTGATTTGGACAGGTCCTAGTTTGTGTTGCGTGCTTAGTAGAGCCGACTGAGATGTTATTGGAGAATGTTATTGTTTCTCTAATATGATTTCAAGGTGGTTCTAATAGGCTGAATTTATCATATCATTTAGAGGAAAGATACTTATAGTCGGTCATTTGTGATTGCTAGTTGTGTGACATAGAGATGAAAGATTAGAGTAGAGTAGAGAGTGTGAAGTATTGTGCCATCAAGAATAGGTCTATGTGAAAGATAAGATAGAGTGTGCTATTCATTGGAATTGATCAAGACAATAGGTCTACCTCATAGTTCACAAAGATCTAGATATAGTGTGTATCTATTATTTAGAAGGTTGCAGCCTTCGCCTTCACCCCTTTAAGAAGTGAGCTCTCAGACAGTGCGTCCTCGCCCCTAATAGGGTTAATTGCAAAAGAATCCTGAAAGGGTTTGACCCTTGACCAGGTCATTGTACTAAATGCATCATAAAGATCAACTCCTAATAGGGTTGTACAGTCTTCTAATAGGGATCATAAAGCACTAGTGCAGATTATTAGTGGGTGTCAATTCCCACCGGGGTTTTTACCTATTTGGGTTTCCGCGTAACCAAAATTGTTGAGTTGTGTTCAAGTGTTCTTTCATTGTGTTTATGCTTAAAGTTTAAGTATATATTAATTGGATAAAGAATTGAAACTTGTAGATAACTGATTCACCACCCCCCCCCTCTCAGTTATCTCTTGCAGGGATAACTTTAAGGAACCCCCCCTCCCAAAAAGTATAAAATTGTGGTGAATCACATATATTTTGGATGAAATTTTTTTAATAGTGATGGAAAATTATGTTTTAAAATATGGATATTTGGTGGTGAATTTTTTTAATAGTGTATACCATATTTATAAAAAATGGTGACTTTAATTTTTTTTAAAGAAAATTATTAATATTGATGGCGAATTATGTTTCAAAATATGGATATTGGTTGGCGAATATTTTAATAACGGATACTATTTTTATAAAAATATGGTGAAACTATTTTCCAAATATTTGAGTTAGTTTATTTGTCATGGTGAATTGTTTTCAAAAATTTATTGTTGGTTTGGCGATTGAATAATTGGAAATTTGAAGAATGACGCGTGTGATGATTCTGGAGAGAGTTTTCAGTAAAAGAGTTATCTCACCACATTCCCTCCAAAATGCACCTTCAACCATTCATCTCTCTTAATCCAATGGTTGTGATTTGATGTTGAAGTTGCATTGGGTCCCACTCCCATCACTATTATGTCACAGAATCACATGACACACGTTCATTGGATTTACAACATATCAATGACCAAAGGTGAATTTTGGGCCTATTGTTACTCTTCATAATCTTTATGAAAAATTCTCGGTAGAATCATGACATGTGGTATGCCACATGATATGACCACATGTCATGATTCCGCTAAGAGTTTTCCGTAAATATTATGAAGAGAAACAATAGGACTAAAATTCACCTTTGGTCGTTGATATGTTGTAATCAAACAGACGTGTGACACCGTGAGTCTGTGATCTCATTTTCTAACACCAGAAAAAGTAGAATATTTTTGGAAAATTTGGTAATATTAGATATAAATATTAATTAATGGTGATGAGTAGACGAGGTATGACATCAATTAAATTAATTTGAATTAATGGTTTCTTAGATGACACCTTTCAATTTTTACTGATAGATATGTGTGACATCATATAACTAATAACTATTAATTACCTCGATAGAATAATGCCTTAAAGTTTGTTGGTACTCTCAAATTTGGCACAAATTTGGAGTGACCAAGTAAAAAAAAATCAATATATTTGTAATAACTCACGAGGTTGTTCTTTGCCAGTGTATGTACGGTTGAATGGTTGGAAAATTAATGCAAATGTGGAAGACAAATAGAGAAGCCCAGGTTGGCATATGAAGGAGAATCTTCTTCAAATTTCAGAACCAAATACCATGGGATCCCATAGAATAAATTTTTTGAATCAATGGATTTTGTGCATACACGGATTTGGAGAAAAGAAAAAAATAGTCATATTGTGGGGGGCATAACTTTTTATTGAACCATTGGATCAAGCTCATTTTTAGATATGTTTTTGAAAACCTAGTTCTCCAAATTCTCACCAGAGCGATTTTAAAAATTCATCCTGGTTTGTGAGATACAGTCATCTAAGTGCAGCACTGTCTAAACTGCCCATAAAAAAATTCATAGCAATTATTCCACATTGCTCCCAATTTTGAAATTTAAAGTGTTTATATGGAATGCTCCAAACATATGAAATAAATCAAAGTGCTAGAAGCTATGCTTGCCTAGGTTTGTGCATCCACCTTAGTTTCCATGCTAGTGGGCCTAGGATAAATTTTGCAGAAAGGGACACTTGTCAAGAAGTCTCCAAGTCTCTAGATAATAGAAGTCTCCAAGTCTCCAAATGATTATGAGACTTAGAGACTTAGTCTCCAAGTCTCTAGATAATAGAAGTCTCCAAGTCTCCAAATGATTATGAGACTTAGAGACTTAGTCTCCAAGTCTCCAGATGACTATTCAGAGACCTAAAGACTAAAGGGATTTCTCTAAGTCTCTAAAAAAACAATGGTCAAGGAAATGCTTCAGAGACTTAGAGATTAATGTAGTCTCCAAATCTTCAGATTGACTAGGGTTAAAAGTGAGTTTGTCTGAGCATCCAATGAAATGTGACAAGTGGCAAGTTCTGGTGGCATGTGCAAATTTTAAAGTTATAAAAGATTTAAAAATCATAAAGTTCAAACATTGGAGAAATTTCAAAATTTTTCAATGACAGAGCTGCTCATGGGAAAATGCTTGGGAGATCCATTTTTTGTCCAAATATGGTAGTATAATATGTTTTTGAAAACACCAGAAGATGATGGATGCAATGATGGTAGTTATAATTAGATCAAATCAAGTTGTAGAGAGTAGTAAAGGCATTTTCATCTATGATTAGATTTTGGGGAGACTTTTTTTCTAAAATTGATTGATTTTGCAGATCCGGTAGAGGGAATGAATCAAATTTTCAGTAGATGAAAGGATAAGAGGGTACAGAGGACTAAATCATATTTCAGGGAGGAGTAAAGGACAAAGAAATTAGATTTCCAGTAGATGAGTAGATTTTATGCAAAAAAGGATAGATGTTATCAGATTTTGGAGGTGCCCGAGAAGATCATATTTTCAGAGAAGCAAGAAGACAAATGAGATCAGATTACAGAGTGGACAGGTGTTGGTCAAGTGTAGATTTTAGGGTTTCTCTCTCAGTCTATTTATTCTTTTCTCTTCTCAGTTGTAGGGGTTCCTGTCCCTATTTCTTCTTCTATTATGTTGAAGGGTTTCAGACTAGTTATGCCCTCTCACTCAGAAGATTTTATAGCAAGCTTCCAGATGGTTTTTTGAATGTATTTCTGCAAGACAAATTTTCCAATCTTGTCTATGCTTTGAGTTTTCTATTATTAATGTATTGAAGCAAGAATATTTCAATAAAATACAGTGCAATCCCTATTCTTTGTTGTTATGTCTCTTTGCATTCTGTTGATGCTCTTGTATGTTTTATTTATAAGGCATCTGGAAACATACCAACTACAAGGTAGTTTGTTCAATTATTTGTGAGTTTCTCTCAAGGAGAGAATTAAATTTCATAAATGATTTTAGAGAGCAGACATTATTGAAGGATTGAATGCAACAATTTGGAAGAGGGAGGATAGTTTGTAAGACACTCTGTCTGGATTGCATACAGTTTGTCAGGCATTCTGTAGTATTTTGTTTGATTTATAACCTTTGGATTACATCTTTTGACTCCTTGCCCAAGAATAGGCACTGGTTGGCTATTTGTGATACAGTTATCTTTAAGTCATCAAACACAAAATTTCATTACCAGTTCTTTTCTATTTCTTAGTTTATGCATACTGTGAAGAGACTGTATCTAAGTGATACAGTTCATATTTAGTGATTCCTTAAAGAGAGAATCTAGAGGTTAACCTTCTTTGAGTTGTACTCATAAAAAGAAGAAGGATTCACTTCCTTATTCCATTGTCTATGCTATTATATTTGTAATTTCCTTTGTCATATTCTGTAACAGGTTGTTCTCAGCTGTCTACAGAATCATCTTTCATTGAAGTAGATTTGAGTAACAAAATAGCATGACAGTGAAGACCAAATCCATTAATCAAAAGCTTACTTGAAATACAGTAACCCATTCATAGGCAATACCTGCCTGAGTCCTATGGAGCTTGAAGCAGAAGGAGGATCTTATCCAATCCTCATCAATTAGGCTTTTCTTGCAAGCTTGGAGCCCCTTTTAATTGAGAATCAAGCCCATAATTTGCCAAGTTTGACCCTACAAGAAAAATTCCTAACAAAGTTAAGGCTTGAATGAAAACTTCATCTCATATAAGGATATTATTTTCTGACCGTTCGATGATCTTACATCAATGGTAAAGCTTCATTTCTTGCCGCCATTTCGTAGCTAACGTACTTTTCTTATTATTTTTGCGGAGTGGGCACAGGTTTCAAGGTTTTTTTTTTTTTTTTTTTTCTTTTTTTAATAATAAAGAATTTTTATGTCCACCTACATGGCACGATCCTTTCGGCCTTCATTATTCCCAAGATAGAAAATGTCTTATCATAAGTGTTGTTTCCAATTTCACCCAGTGTTGCATTAAATATGAAAGATTTGGAGATTTTTGGATTGTTACCATTTATCTTACGATTTAATTAGATCTTTAGGGGAAAGAATTTCAATCAGGGCTTATAAATAGATCGATCTACGCTCATTAATTTATGATTATGAAAGAATATTTGTGAAAATAGTCTGCGAGTGCTAGATTTTCTTTGATTTTCAATAGACATGCCAATTCATTTGAGATGCATTGCCTTGGAGGATCAGGAGGCTGTTTTGGGCCTGGTCACAGACCCAATCCTGCCATCTATTGCTACGGAGTTGGGAGCCTTCACCAAGGAGGCTATAAGGATGGTGCTCGGTTGTGAATTTCTGGAGAGTGAAAATAGGTATAGAGTGAACACTAACATTTAATCTAGGTTCTTGGCATCTCTATTGGAACTAGGGGGAAAAGGTAGATATTATCATGCTTCTGAGGAAAGTTTTCAAAGAAGAGTACCTCGGTAATGATGTACATGTTGTCGTATTTTTAGAAATTGGGGTTGGAATTCCTTGGGTAAATGATTTGCCTAAGATTCTACAACCAGGAGTAAATGTTCCAAGGCAACCATTTCTATTGAACCTTGATGCTAAGAAGCTCATGCATCATCGGAAGTGGGCACAAATTGGGAGGGATTTCCTCCGGAAGTGGCACCTACTGGAGGAATCCAAGGACTATCGGTGGCTAGAATAATTCCTTGACATTATCCTCTCTTCAAACTTCCACATAGAAGGAAGGGAGCCTCAATCGAATAGTCCATGATTCTACATAGTCTCTACTCTCTAGCCCCTCTACTATGTCTCCCTTTGGTGGTAGTAGCTTACCAGGGTTTTTGAAATGATATAAATTGTAATCATGTATATTAAAAAATGTAATATGAATTTTTTTAAGAAATTTGAAGTACTACTATTTTTCTTTTTTGTTTTGATTATAATAATCATTAATAGATATTCATATGGTCTATGGGAATATTTAAATTGTAATGAAATTTTTCCTTATATAATATAAAAAATTTACGTTGCACTTTTGTTTCATGTAATAATTAAATGTTTCCAAACTTTATCATTTAATGGTGACTAGTTCAAATTTCATGGATAAGCTATTCTAAGTGAATATAGTTAATGATTAATATTCATTAGTGTGTATTAAATTATTAATATTTTAAAATCATGACAATCATTAGATTATAAGAGATGAATGGTTGAAGTTGCATTTTGGAAGTACTGTGGGTTTCAAAAAGCTTTTCTAAAAACTCACTTCAGAAACATGACATGTTGATGTGTAATTCATCGAAAAGATTACATTATGCATAGTATGTTTTAGAAAGATTACATAACATGTAGTATGTTTTAGAAAGATTATGTTACATGTAGTATGTTTTAGAAAGATTATTTTACCATTATAGTATAATTATATACCATTACATTTAATGAAAGGTTTTTAACATTTCCTTTTTAAAAACCTATCAAATCGTACCAGCAGAGCTAAAAAGAACTATTGAACTGTCACCAAAGATTTTGAGACTGTAATTTGTGAGAGCCTTAGCCGTTCTAACTTATATCTATCTTGATTTCAAAGTTTAATTTTGGTTAAGATATTTAGCCTGATGCATCCTGATTTTGTAATGTCAAAAATTTAGTTTAACTTGATTTTGAAATTTTAATTTTTGCATGTACAATTGGGGTTTTCTTAATTAGTTAGTTATTATCTATGATTTTGTTAGTAAATATCTATGAATCTATTTTTTTTCATTCTTCCGAAGAACAATGGTGAAAGAGAAAACTCAAGGCCAAGGGAAAGCAGATGTGAAAACTTTAATAGACTGCAGAAAACTAGTAGACATCCCTGGTTTCATTGTTGAGTATCATGATGTTTATGATCCTATTATCAATGGTGAAAGGAGAGTTATGGAAATTAAACATACATTATGTAGTAAGGCAATTGGGCCAAAGAGGTCTAATTTTATAAAATTTAACCCAATGGTAGATGCAAAAACAAATAAGTTTCTTCGTGGGATTTTGGTTTGGGTCACATGCTATTACCCGAAGTTTTCCCTTGCCTAGAAATTGTCTTGATTTGTGTAGAAAATTATGATGAATAAAGAACAACAATTGTGAATAAAAAAATCAGGAAGAAATTTTATCAATAACCCGAGAAGAATTTCACAGTTTCTTAGACCTAGGGTTTGACTGACAAAACTGTAATGTCCATATTGACCTGGGATCGCTGGAAGAGCAATATGAGGCAGTCCCACCAAACACAAAAGATTCATTTATAAAGGGTCTAATAGTTGTAGAGGCAAAGGCTTCATTGGGTGAGAACCATAAGCCTCCTTATGATTTTAACATTTTTGTGCCATGGGTTCAGGATGCTATATCTGCGCTAGCATTTTACCTGGGATTGGAAAATAATAGGGAAGTGGTTGCCATCATTCTTCAATTCATTTGGGATATCCATTGTGTCAATGAAATAGTAATATATAATTTTTTTGGACACGTGGTTCAATCGATGCAAGAACAATTAGCATTGATTAAAAGAGGCAATTCTAAGACATTTAGGTTCACAACCTACTTGTGCTGTCTTCTGCTAGCCAAGCATGCAACAATATTAATGAGCAATGACAACAAGCTTGAAATTCAAAGGGGGATAGGTACTCCAATATATAATTGGACACCTTAGATAAGAATGTATGATAACAAAAGGAATTACAGTAATTTTGTAGACTTCTTTTTGGCACCATTGTACAAAAAAATAAGGATACCTGGGATGACATTACAAAAGAGATGGAGAAAGTTTTCGGTGAGGAAAAAAAATTTGTTCAATAGTTGTCATCACAAATTATGACAACAATAAACCAGGGCATTGTAAGGCCTAGGATGTCCTACAATTTCTATGAAAAATCTTCTCATCCATAAAACATAAAAATACCAAAGAGAATAGCAGAACCTTGTAAGGATAGAAAATGGATGATTTTTGGAGTATGAGAAAGGATCTTGGTGAACCAAAGACTAGTGAAGATCTATATGAAATAGACAAGGATATAGAGTTTAGCAAATTATGGAATTTAGCGCATCCTAACATGGCATATGATAGTGAGGATGATAATCCAGACACTAAGGATGATAATCCACCAATTGCATTTACTCTAGGGACTAGGAGTCTGAGTGGAATCAGCGAAGGCCAAAAAATAGTATATAGAAAAGGGGAAATCATTGCGGAAAAAATGGGTTATCAAGGTGGTGGTTTGGGTCCCAAATGAGAAGGTGTTTGGTCTACAATTGAGATAGAAAAAATTGCTCATGATCGTGGTGTAGGCCTTGGGTTTGAATCTACTGCTACTGGGTCTGGTAGTGGCACTAGTGCCAATGGGATTGGGAAACTTATACAACAAGTTCCCTCTCTAAAGAGGCTACTAGAATCTACACAGAATCCCATATAAGAAGATAGTGTCAAGAAGAAAAAGATTTCCACTACCAGAACAATGAGAAAAATGATATTCGATCCTAAAGAACTACTTGCAATTTCAGGTTCAACAAAACCCTCTAGAAGTTTAAATACTCAAAGAGCATTAGTTAGATCAACAAGCATTGCAAGATGTGCCTCTAGTTCACCTTTCAAACATTCAAATCCTTCTGCAGCACCAGATTTTTGTTTCAAAGATTTCAGTAATAAATTTAGAGAAACAACAACCAAGAATAAGGAAAGAAAGAAGACATTGCTGACTGGTGCCCTTATTGCAGCTATGGAGGAACAACCTACAACCAACATGGTTTTTCCAACATATGACCCAAACAGAGACATGATGGAGTTCATGGTTGTTATTCCACCAAAAAAAGATGGAAACCCACCAAAGAGTCAGATAGATCTATCTGAATTTCAAGCGTGATAGTTATCTATCAAACAAGGGAATTAGCACCTGCCTTGATGCCTTAGTAAAGGTATCAAGTATCATTCCAAAATGTGAGAAGCTACGGGAAGCACAAGAATTGGATGAAAAATATAAGAAGAAGATCACGAATATGGAACAAAGGAAAGAGAATATGGAAAGTCTTGGTTTGCCTAAGGGATTTGACGCAAATAAGTTCATTAGAGCAGAACCTTACAAAAAAAGGTTGCAGGACAAAATAAATATTGATTTACGCTTTCTTCCTATAGACATGTCTTTTGATACATTCATGGATTTCATCAAACCAGTGAGAAAATTGAATGGATTTTTAGAAGCAACAGTGTTGTCAAGTCACACTTCCAAATATGAATTGCTAACAAAGTTGTAGGAGTGTGACTATACTATGAACCAAATTGTTCTACCATCAGAGGATGTTTGGACCGGCCTACAAAGATTGCTCTAAATTTTGAACTACTGTAAATTGTAATATATTGAAAATGAATACAAAACAAATTGTGCTCTATCTAATTTTCATGTTTTCTAATTCAATATATGTTGAGTTACTCTATTTTATTTAGTTATTCTTAGTTGATTTACTCTGTTATATGCTATTGGAATACAAAATTTCATTCAGGAATTTAAAATTCAAATATGAATGATCATTGATGATACGATACCAAGTACACTTTATAGTAATAATACTCTTTGTTCTCAAATTTTAATGATGAAACATAAATTATAATACATTCTTGCTTTTGTAAAATGAACATTGAATGATATGATATAGTAGTTAATAAGTTCAAAAAATACCTATTGATTGCTACTGCTAATTTAGTAGAAATTTCCTAAATTTTCCAATTCATCTCAATGTCGTCATCATCATCCAATTCTGGTATTCCTTTTCCTTCATTGTTCTCTTCATTTTTGTTTGTGTCTTCTTCACTCTGACCTCCATTTCTATGACACCCATCACCACCTGTACTTGTCCCACTCAGAGTCACTATCAGAGATTGGTTAATGGTGTTGTCCAACCCTCTTCTTTTGCATATTTTCTTCCAGATTTCCTTTTTTTATATATAAGGAAAAGTATTGACATCATACCTAGATGTGTAGACCCTCAAGCATGTTTCCAAATTCTTGTCTAGTTTGTTTCTTAGTTTTGATTTTAGGAAGCCCAAAGCACTGAAAACTCTCTCATCCTCCACTGAACCCAATATCATGGTTTGAAATAGATCAGCAAGCTTGAAGAACTCTGAAATTTCTTCATGCAACATTGTGCTCTGTTTTAGTTCTGTCTAAAGCCTTGTTGTCGAGCCCTCTTCATGTGGGTTATGCATTAATTGATATTGATGCTTCACAATTTTTGAAAAAGTTCCCAATTGTTTTCTAAGAAGACCCTCATCTAAAATTCCATTGATAGTCACTCCATTAAATTCTACAGATTTGCAAAATTCCTTTATCAAAGTCATCAGCC
Organism: Chamaecyparis obtusa; assembly: GCA_027943335.1. Taxonomy (NCBI): domain Eukaryota; kingdom Viridiplantae; phylum Streptophyta; class Pinopsida; order Cupressales; family Cupressaceae; genus Chamaecyparis; species Chamaecyparis obtusa. The sequence continues at coordinate 88,600 of BSBK01007900.1, forward strand.
TATTACGATAATCTTCCTTAGAGTTTAAGGACCAATATTGAGGAAAAAAATTTACCATGGCCTCAAGTAGTTGTTCATATGGGAACTAGGATCTTATTTTAGAGGAAACTTTAAAGACTATGTCCCTTTCATTACCTGCTATAGACTCGACAATCTTGGTAAACTCTTCCCTTGTAACTCTTGTAGATCACTTCTTTGGGGCACTGCAGTACATTGGTATCTAAAATCCCCTTACACAAACACATAAATACCCATTTTCAATGATCTTTAAATAATTATCAAGATTGTCCAAATCTTTTAGTTTCTACCAGTGATTAAATCTTTCATCGGATAAATTAAGGTCATTTTGATAGAGACTATCGAGGGCTTGGCATGACATTTTACGTAAGTAAGCATATTCTGCAATTTACATGACTCTTTGCTGGGATTTTTTCATAATGAACATCATTTCTTCTAGCATGGGAAGAAGAGATGCTAAAGTCAAAAGTGTCTCTATATTGCTTAACCTCCGAAGCAGGTCGCCACATCTCTAATTTTTTGTATTGTCCCAATTTTCGCACATCAGTCCAATCAAAGATTGATATTCAAAAAAAACTTGATGTGTTGGTCCATCAAAAGAGATCCATCTGGTATCAACATCTTTAAGAAGCTTGTTTTCATTGGTAATTCCATTAGCAAAGTGGTGAAATTCCCTAAAATGTTTGGGACTTCGACAAAAATATGAGTACAACTCTCTTACTAAATCTTCAACCTTGTTTACTAAAGGAAACTTCTTCACAACTCTAAAAGTAAGATTCATCCTGTGGGCCATATAGTGAATGCCAATAACATATGGTGAACAAGAAGCCTACCTCTTTTTGCAAAGACCATTCCTTTGACCTTGCATTATTGAAGCTCCATCTACTCCAACACAAATCAACTTCTTCGCTGTTGTCAATTCATCCATACCTCCATATTCAATTAAATGGCTCTTTACTAATTGAAATAAAGTTTTTGATGTCGCATTATCCCTCAATTTTGCAACAATTAGTAGATGTGGCTGGTGGACATTATTCTGTACAGTATAAACATGCATGCATACCCACTATGTATTATCTATTTCTATAACTTCATCTAAGGACAATGCAATGAAGGTTGACTCTTTTATTTTTCTCTGTACATCCTCTATTTCAATCTAGGCAATACAACTTGCCAATTCCCATCCACTATTTATTGACCAATGAGTGATAGGATAGTTAGGAACTTTCAAAAAGTGTAACAAACCACTCATTTCTGGATAGTCTTTCATTGGATGCCCTCTGCTCAAAATATGGAAAACATTAGTTAACTGAACAACTTTTCCATGTTCTTCTACTTCACTTGCTTTTGTTAAAATAGCATTAATAGAACCTTGAACTTTGCCAGGCTTCGTCTTAAATTTTTGAAACAAATAATATTCCTCAGCATTCCTTTTATGTTGACATTGCTCCTTTTTTTTATATCTTACCACTTTTATTTCCTTTCCATCAACAGTTGAGGTTTCATAAACTTTACCAACATGTTTCTCTATGGTGTCTATTTTAAGCTGCAACTACTTTTCCTTTTTATACTTCCAACTACAAATCATACATCTGCATTCTACTAGCAGCTCACCTACAATTGGATTGTCCATGGGTTCAATGATTGGATACTTTGCCGCCCAATCAAATTCAAATCTCCTTGACATCTCCCATTGATGATCAATTTTTTCTTTTGATTTTCCTCTCCCTTTAGTGTTACTATTAATTGAACCATCATCATCACCGAAGTCAATCGATTCATCCTGGTACTGGTTATTTACTTGAAATTATTCTTCAAGGTCATCTTCATCAGAGATATCAGGTTCCGCAACTTCGTCACTAGGTTTATTAGGCTCCCTAATTTATTCATTAGATTCCTGTGTAGGTTGAGAACCTTGAATTTGTACAAGTTCCTCTGATAATGTGCCTTCCTCACTCTAACCAACACTATTGCATCTACCCCAGCCAAAGTATGAAGATATATTTTTGCATTTCATTGGCCTCTCTTGGACATCTCCACCTTCAATAGTCCTCTTCCTGTTTAACTTTGACTATGACATCTCCAACAAATTAAGGCTGTAATAAAATTTTACTTGAATAAGATACTACAGACTCGTAGTCATTTCTGTTCGCTACTGATTATAATTGTGAGCTCAAAATCAACTAAATCTCTTGAAGTCTCCTTCTCTCTAGCATGTTTCAATAATGAAACTCATATCTCTTAAATAGACAAGTAACCCATTTTCATATCAGCCATCATATTTTGCCTCATAATCTCCATTGTCCATTTTGGTGAAGGGGTTGACAATTGCTTATGATAAGAACTAATATTTGGTGAAACCCACATAATTTCAAATAATTAACTAGGCGAATAGGGCAGAAATTTGGGACACGATTCTATATTATGCATGGTGAATTGGGTCCTAGTGCAAATAAAAATTTCACTTGGGACAATGGGCCTTTGGTGAATGGCGATCCTCGATAAATACACCTTTCCTTAATCCATGACAAATAAGAGTAAAATACAATAGAAATATGGGCGAAGAACTCGACTACCATAGTGAAATTATGTAAAAATAGTGGTGAACAATCTAACCACTAAACATGTATTTTATAAAATATGGGTGAACCGATCAACTAGTATACTCATCTTTTATTCGCCAATTTCTATACGCCGATCGGGACATATTCTCCAATTGGTGAATAATCTTCACTAAAAAAATCCCTGATCTTTTGGGACTATTCCTAACACATTGTTCCATAAACCAAATCATTGTGCGAATATTGTCAAACACCATTAATCACTAGTTTTGAAGGTTCATCATCAAGGATTCCAGATCCTTCACCTAGAACCCAAGAAATCAAGGTTTATTTGAGCCTTTATCATATAATAGATCTTTTTCTATTAGGCTCCATCATCATAGACAAATTTCACATTGATCAATTCAAAATTGGAACACATACCTATCACTTGTTTGTAAATCCTAATTAGAATTCTAGACAAAATCAACCATTCCAAGAGGATATTAACTTAAAAGTTGACTCGAGGTCATTTTCATGCCAATAAGGAAAAAATCCTACAATTTAAAACAACCTCAAGATCCTAGAGAAAAAGAAGTGCAACAACAAGAGAAACTCCTTCAAAGGAAAACACCTCAACCACATCAACAAGCTGATCAAACTCAATCAACACAAAAAAACATGGATGAAATTAAGAATATTTGGGCTAGGTTCCACAAAAATAATAATATTGAGGATGATGAATTGAAAGAGGAAAAATTAAGAGAAGCCCAACAAGACCCTAGATTTCATAGACTCATGGAAAAGGAACTTGAGATGGATAAATAAAGATATTTCATGACCCTAGCACATTTGGGAGTCAAATTACCTCATGACTACAATGTCTCAAAGTTGAAACAAGATTAAGATGAAGTTAAGCCCATGGGTTCCTTAAAAAAAATCAAGGATTCACAACAACAATTTCATTACATACAAAGGGGGACATAAAAAAAAAGGTACACTTTAGAGGACATTTTTCCTTTCCCTTTTGACAAGACTTTGAACATGGTACCATTCTAGCCCAATATAGATCTTCCTAAATATGATAAATACATGGGTACCATAGATCCATAAGACCATATTGTTAGGAATAAAAGTCCACAGTACAACTGAGAGGGGGGTGAATCAGTTGTATGGGAGATTATTAAACTTTAAACTTTAAGTAGAAGCAATATTAGATCCAATGAACACAATGAATGCCAACACAATAAAACAATATTTTGGTCAAGGGGAAACCCTATTAAAGGTAAAAACCCTGGTGGGAATTAGCACCCATAAATGATGTACTAAGAGTATAATATCCTTGTTAGAATAATTATCCCTTTTAGGAGCTTATTGAAACATTACAGTACATAGTCCTTGTTAGAGGACATACCCTATTAGGAGTGAAGAAGAAAGGAAGGGCTCATTGCCCAAAGAAGGTTAAATCCACCTTCAGAAATCACTATTCGTAACAGAAGTGTAAATGAAGAAATACACAATCTTTTTGAACTATTTAACAACAACTGTCTTTGCTTGATCAGTTCCAATGAAGTCCACCAATAAACCTCTTCTCTACATACAACAGACACAATCTCACAGCATTCAAAACTTCTTTATATCATCTTTTTCCCACCCATATGTTTTCCAAAGAAAAGACCTTTCATTTATACCATATTAAAATTCTCATGATCAGGTCGGCCCATAAGCCTTTCCTAATTAAAAATAATTTCATAAACCCTTGCTAAGATACACATGGTATCTAGAACAAGTATACAATGATTCCATTAAAACAATTAAGGACCGACATTCTTAATTTACATTTGCAAAACAAAATGCACGCTACATCTCTTGAGTTGGCTTCCAAATAAGTCTTTTCCAAAACAAATGCCACAGTTGACATCACCAATCAATCCGTACCTTGCACTGACCAATGAATATCCTTTAGTATCTTTTCTATCATCCCTGAAGCTCGCATACCTTGAATCCATACCATTTGGAAGATATACTAGAAACACAGAGACTAGCTCTGTCATTTCTCACTGTCACAATCTAGTGACCAGTCTTCACCAAAACATCTGTAACTCATCCAATATGAAACATTACATGATGTGATCTTGGATATAAGATCACAACACCCTCTTGAACTCTCATCTATCTTCACAACATATGAAACATCCGTACAATATTCATACACTATGATAACCAACCTATTTCCCTCATAGAAACAGATGTTGACATCAATGACAAAACATAGATGACAACAATGTGAGTGTACATTCAGTAACATAGTGATTAAACATATTAAATATCTCAATCACCTCTCCATGCATTAGCAATATCCAACACATATTAGGTGATTTGGTACCTCGAGTATGGAATTTATACATGACTAAACCTACCTAATGATGTTGTTTCCAAGAAGCTTGGGAGAATAAGCCATGGAGTGATTCTCAAAACTACCACCAACATCAAAACCTTTGAAGAATTAGTCACAAAATTGCACCCAATACTCCTACAATGTATAACATGAGGTTACTATGTTGGATATTTGGAATACTAAGCAATGAAATAGTGAATCATTTTTAATATTTTTACAAAGATGGAGATGAATTTTTGTAAAATATATGATAAGTGTACCCGAAAGAGAGAAAATGGATATTTTCATCAACAATTGACTAGTGAGATGAGTTTATATCTTTAATTAAAATGTCCCCCTTCATTCAATAAGATGATAGAAAATGGTGTTAAAATTGAGGATGCCTTAATAAGGAAAGTTGAATTAAAGTTGTTAGTGATTTCTTTTGCACCCTCTAATTCTAAAAGAGAAAATGAGAACCAAACATGGGATATCTATTTGATTGACATAAATCTACTACTTCCTGCAAACTGAAGGACAAGAAAAGACTAATGTTGACAAGGCCTACAAACCTTCTACACTTTGAGCTCCACACACTCAGGCGGTTGTACCTAATTCAAACATGAATTTGCATTTTATGATAACTTCTCTTTGACATAACCTCTACTATGCAGACAAAGAAAGTGGATAGTTCTTAGAGCCATAAGAAATGGGAGTCAACACTCAATCATTCTTATGCAAGATCCCTATTGCATAAGTGTTATAGGAACTAGGAAAATGACACAGGTGACAAGGATAAATCCTTCTTCTCTTTGAGTTCAAGAATCAGGCAAGCTAACCTAGGATTCATTCTTCAAAGAATCACTAAACTGCATTGTATTATGCAAATGTAAATCATAAACATTACATTCTCTTCAACAAAAATTAAATGTTCATTAATTTTCAAATTTGATGGTGAAAGGTGCAATGACAAGGAATGGCCAGTACCTTATCAATTGGGCAACAGAGTCAGATAAAAGTAAATCCCCAAAAATTCCACAACTCCAAATACACAAAACCCAAATGAAGTGCCTTACAAATCATTCTCTCATTCCTCTACCCAGACATCAGATCCACACACATTGTTAAATTATCAGAATTGTGCCAGAGATTTACTCCCTCCTTGAAAGAAACTAAGAACACAAATTCAGTCACCTTGTAACCAGTATATTAGAGTGCCTTACAAACTAACACACAAGAGTTTAAAGAAATACACATGAAGAAATCACTATTAAAAGATTGGGATTCCACTATTCTTCATTAAAAATATCTGGTTCAATATAATCAAGAAACTATGAAAACCACAAAAAACAAGACTCAAAAGCTAAATTACTGCCTCTGTAGTATTAATTCCACTATCCTCTATAACAATGAAGAAAATTAGAGATATAGGAGAATGAAGCCAACTCCAGCCAACTGACAGCTGTCAATTCTTTGCACAAAAATATCTCTAACTTCTCCTTCAAAAATGATCTTCCATTGTTCTTCTCCAACTTCCCACCATGTCTGCAATCATTTCCAACTGATTTGATTCCATCACTCTCATGCAATGATTTGATTATGTTCTATGAAAAACCTTCGTGAATGCTTCTAAGAAATTGCATAATAAAAACATTTCATTAAACTATAGAGAAGACTATGTAAATCATTTAAATCTGCCTTTCACTTTATTTCCTGCACTTTTTCTCTTATTCCTACCCTTTTTACCCATAATGCACCAGATTTTGCCATGTGTCATCTCTCTTGTCCTGTAACCTATCTTGGAACAAACAAATCTGATTTGGCTTTGTCATTTTTGGTTTACTATCCTCAAACCCCGACAAGAAACCCTTAATCATTTTAAAAAATTGGTAGCAACAACCAATTCATCAAGTTTAAAACATAGCCCTCAATCATCATCTTTCCCGACACATCAGATAGTCCTTATAAATTGACAATATTTAATTTAGCTTTGAAAAATATTTAGACACATCATCATTTCCCTTTGGTGACCAATCAGAAATGAACACCTCAACATCCTTGGCACTGGACCCACTTTGACCTCAGGAAGCACCTTAACTCTAAGTTATCTGGAGATCTGGCGACTGAAGGCATCCTGTGATCGCTCAATATTTATCTTAACCATGGTTTGAATGGTAGAATTGACAAATACTACATTCATGTAATCTCATAATCTTTCCTTGACCCAAGGTTTCATCTGGAGAATATGCGACCATCGCTTGATCATGGAATGCATTAATGGTCATTGCTCAAATTTCAAACCTTCATCTTAACTCAACTCTATCAGGAGAACACACGACCAAAGGAATTCTCTGAATCTTAAGGAAAACAAAATAACCATGGTTACCTCTTGAGAATAAGTGACTGAAGACTTCACTTAATCTCATAACCCTTTATTTAACTCATCATGCATCTAGCGATTAGGCAATTGAAAGCCTCCTTCAAACCTGAGAACTTCTAACTTGACCATAGTCTTTATTCAGAGAATCAGTGACAACTACATCTCTTAATATCCAAATGTTTCATTTAAGTCTCAGTTTATCACAAGATTTAGTGACCATTGTATTCCCATATTCTCTAAATGCCTTAACTAACCCTAGTTCTATCATGAGATTCGATGAACACCTTTAATATCCTATTCACCAGATATTTCTCTTAACTCAGGTTCAATCATGAGATTAAATACTAGTCATTGATCTTCAATTCTATCCACAACTATCTCTAAATCACCAAATGATTTAAGGCTTTAGTATTTTCTCATGAGATTGAGCGAACACTGCATTCACTAAGTCACTGAATAACTTAAGTCTTTACTATCAACTTACATTCAGAGATCACGTGACTAAAGAAACTTTATCCTTTTGATAACCTTGTCATGGAATTTCTAGACACTTTTTACTTAACCGCTAGGGTCTGGCAATTAAGAGAACAAACTATTCGCTTGATCACCGAATACTTTCATGCTAACCACTAGAATCAAGTGAATAAGAGATAACCATTATCGTTGAATTTTTGGATACATCACTAGTTGAACAGTCTATTATGAGATAAAAAAGACCACCATTGATCAAGAAATACATCAACGGTCCTCATGTAATCATTGAATGTTTAGGGACTTGAATGTCAGATTTCATGATTTGGAGAAAGCTTTGTTCATTGGGTCATTGAATTCTAGGCCACTAACCACTAGAATTAAGAGATCAAGAGGTAACTGTGTTTGCTGAATCGCTAAATACATCATTAACTACTCAGTCAATCATGAGATATAAAAACCACCATTGATCAAGATCTTCATCAATGGCCTACGCTAAGTTAAAATGACTAACTGCTAAGAAATTGGAGATTTAGCGAATACCATATGACATTCCTTAGTCACTTGATCGCTGCATGAAATTTTTTACCACTTAAACATTACGAGACCCGGTGAACAAAAGGAAATAAAAACCATGTGCTAGAAAAAGGACTTAAGTGCCATAAAAAGTAAAACAAAAATAGATCAAGGGTAGGGTTTTTAGACATAAGCATAACAATTTTACAAAACCCTAAGAAGAACAAAGACCTAGTTTTCCAAGATGAATGCAAATTTTTCAGACTTTGAAGGTATAGAAAAAATGGCTAACAAAAGATATATAAGGATACTAAGGGCTTTTCAAAATATTCCAACAATAAAAAATACAACAATAATTACAATAACACCAATCCTTCAAACAATAAAAATAATAATAACAATGACAAACCAAATTTTTAGCTAAATAAAAACAAATATGTGGTCAATGAAAGAGTGGTAGATGCAAAAGATGTCAAACCTAAACCATTTGATTTATACAATGATCAAGACAATAATGCCAATAAATCAAATAATTCATCCAACAATAATCAAGACAATAAAAAACCTAGAAATCTACAATATTCACTTAAAAGAAGATTTAGACCCTTGGGTGAACCTCTTGAATACTTTTTGAAGATATTTTTAGCCAACAAGTTAATTGCATTACCCAAATCAAGAGGATATCAACCCCAAGTGAAACCATCTTGGTGGAATGAATCACACAATTGGGATTACCATAGAAGAAAAGATCACAAAACCAATGATTGTATGAGGTTAAAGCATATGGTCCAAGATCTGATTGATAATGAAACTATCTCTGTTGATGGACATAAAAATAATAGTCACCATAGCACCTTCAAATATCCACTCCCTAATTATTAAAAGGGAGAATCATCAAAATTATCAAAACCAAACAAGAAAGCAGATAAAGTAAATTTTTCTCATGCCTATGATAATACAATAAAAACCTTATTGGCCTTTGACAACACCATCAAAATCATTATCATCAAAGGCAAACAAGAGGAAGAGTTTGCACATGTCATCTCAATAAGTCAAGCAAAAGTGATATTGTGGGGGGAAATTAATAAAAAAATATAAAATGACATTCCCTCAACATCAATACAATATAGTTTGGTGGATAAAACCCAAAATATTCCCACTCAAATTTTCATATTGGAGATTCTAAAGATCTCTTCATCACATAGAGATATATTAGAAAGATCTCTTGTTGATATGGCCATACCTAACAAATTGGATGTGGAATAATTCAAAACCATGATGGGATATCTCATTGCACCTCATTACTTATCCTTTTCAGAAGAAGATGAAATGTGACTAAATAATCCTCAAAATATTCCATTTCATATAGAATTACTCATTTGTAAACATAGAGTCAAGCATCTCTTGATAGATGAGGGAGTTGGTCTCAATATTTGTATTTTCAATCTAGTTTGTGCATTAGGCTATTGAGAAAATAAAGTTGAACCAAAAAGAAAGATCACTATAAAAGCATATGATGATGAAGAAAGATCATCTAAAGGTCTTGTTCTATTACCAATCATAGTGGAACCAATTCATAAATAAATAGTATGCCAATTCTTGGACTTGAATTTTTCCTATAACATATTGTTTAGGAGATCATAGATCCATAAAATGCAAGTTGTCCCATAAAGATATCATCAATGTTTGAAATTCCCTTTTCTTGGTCAAGAAATAAAAATTAGTGGTGCTCTTAATCCATTTCAATACTACAAAAATGTGAAGCTAGTCACAAATTCCTTAGTACCACATAATAGAGAAGTTTCCTCTACAAAAACATCAAATGAGATAACAAATGAAAAAGATTCTAGATTAAACTCAACACAAAAAGGAAAAGGAAAAGATGTTGAGTCTTCCAATTCCTCTATTAGTATTATTAGGTCTAAGATTACTGAGAGGTGGGGGGGGTGAATCAGTAATCTAACAAATTAAACTTTTCATAAACCATTCAACAACTTGCATCAATTAACATCCATCACATGAATAAACAAGCCAATACAGATAAACATCCACAATCATGCAACACAATAAAAAAAATATTTTTCTCATGAAAACCTAACTAGGAAAAATCACATGTGGGGATGATACCCATATATAATCATGCACTCTTCTAAAGTACGTTCGATTAAGAGCTTAGCCCTGTTAGGAGCTTACAAATGCTTGGTTAAGAGAAAGACCCTATTAGGAGCTTACAAATGCTTAGTTAAGAGAAAGAACCTGTTAGGATCCACATGGTTAAGGGTTTTACCTCTATCCCTATTAGGATCTTTTCCCTGTTAGGAGGAACCCAGTTAAGGGATCTCAAACCCTAATTAAAGAGTCATTTGGTTAAAGGATTTACAAATTAGACCTATTAGGGTCTACCTAGTTAAGAGATTTTATCTTGATGAAACTATTAGGAATCAACAAGTGAAAGTGATATGAGAAAATATCACTCCTCCTCTTATAGTATAGATCTAGTTCAATCTCAATCGATTCTTTACATGCAGACCATCCAAACTTTACAATCACACAATTGCATTCACAATATTTCTCTTTCACACACACTTCTCATAATACATCAAAATGATATATAAAATGTTTTACAAATTAAGGAAAAAAGAAAGCCTTAATTACATTTGAATTTCATCTCAAATCCACCTAAATGTGTTACCAAAACCAAATCCATCAATAACAAGATCTATCTAATCTCCAGTTCAAACCAAAAATTGATTTGACAAAGAAAAGTCAAATCACATCACACTTTCCAATGTTCTTGCACAACTTCAAGAAATTAGATCATAATAATCATGAAAATTCCAAATCATCACTCCACATCCATATGACATGTCACTATGATTCCTGGAACACATAACCACTTACCACAACACAATACAACATCATCAGTTGAGGATTTGACTGATTTTTTTAAGAACTTCTTTTACTTTTAATTGAGTGATCTTTTGTACATTGAAACTTTGTCTTCTGGTCATCAATCATGATGTGATCACAAAAGAAACCCCATAACATAGTCAATATAACATATCCTGAACCACAACACCTAAATCCAAACCTATTTGACACAATCATCAAACTATCCCTCCTTGGATGCATCTTGTTCTTCCTTTTGACCTATCAACCTTTAATCAATCATAAGTCACATCATACATATGATAAACTTGTGTGGTCATAGATAAAAAATCTAGAGACATCACTTGGTCTTCCATTACAATCACACACTCCAACTCTTACGACGAGTTTGGATCCAACCTTTTGAACATACATAAGCATAACATGCACACTGTCAACCAACAAACACTAAGTTGACATCAATGAAAACATTATAACTAATCAACCTAACATTAGATCTACATCAAACACATACCATAACATACTCAAATTATCTCTGCATCAGTTATGCCAACAACCTCTACATCAAATCTATCAAATAAAAGAAAAGAGAAAGAGTCAAGTTCTTCTACATCAAAGAAATGAAAAGAAAAAGAAGTTAAAACATATCATTATTTGAACATGGATAACCTAATGAATAATTTTGAGAGTAAATTGTAACTCAATGAAAATAGGTCAGAAGAATATTCCTTATTAGTGACAAGACTACCACTTTCTCCTAGATCCTATGGTAGACCATCTACATCAATAGAACCTAAATCTCCTCAAAAATATAATGATGAATTTGTGAAAGCTAGAAAATCATCAAGAGATGGTGAAGATAATGAAATCCTTAAATGGTTATATAAAGATGAGACAAAATCTAATGAAAGAGTCCAAAAAATAAGTATTCCCACACATCAATATGGGAAAGGATTCTAAATTATGCAAAAAAAAAGGTTATCAAGGAACAATTCCCATTGGGAAAAGGAAAGAAGGAATCATAAATCCTATACAAACTACTTTAAGATCCAACAAGGAGAAAATAGGAGCGGGATATCTTGAAACATGATATACTATTTTTTTTTTATCTTGCATTTTATCAAATTATAATTATATACTGATGAAGACTCCACAAAATGGGAGTGGGAATCATTTTTAGAATAATATTGTCATACTAAGCACATTAATGTTGTTCATTATTATATGTATACATCTCTTGAGGAACAAAGTTCAAATCATGGAATGGTGGAAAATCAAATGCAACCTTATTTACCCACATTCTTAGATGAATGAAGCTCATAAAATATACTACAAGAAAATGAATCACAATACATTGAGCAATACTTTAATGAGGATGAACAGAATCCAGTCTCTATAAATCATCTTAAGGAAGCTCATGTCATAGATCTTGATGATACAATGTATGACCTAAACCCTTAAACTATCAGGACCCTTATCCCAGTTGACTTACACCAATCCAATGATCCCTTACCATTAATACATCTTGAACTTATTGACTCAGAACAAACCAAACCTATTGAAATTCATACCTCTCATACTAACTATTCCATATACCTATATCTTAACATGGTTGAACCAACTTCCATTAGTGAATATGTTGGAAAATTCAATTGAAGAAATTGTTGTATTGTCATTGATGTCAAACCTTAACTGGTAAGACTATTTCTATTTAAGAAAGTACTATATCTATTTGATTGTTGAGAAGGATGAAGACAAGGTTGGTAATAATAGCACCTAGGGAAAGGTTGAGTTATCTTGATACTTCAATGGGTACTTGATTATGTGGCACAATGATAAGATAATGTATTGCTTATCTAAGTAAGAAGGAAGTCTAAACAATAGGATTAACCGAGCAAAAGTGAAGAAATCTAGTTTAAGTTGAGTGATGTTACTATCGACCGAGCCAGTACATGTCAATTAAAATTAGTGTTGACTGAACATCAGTTAATTGCCGAGGAAGACAATATTAGTAGAGGAAATATTTTTAGTGGTGACCGGGCTACCCAGTGAAGACTGAGGAGATGTACACTATATTGACCGAGCATCAACAATTTACATTTGTGGGAGTATTCAGATTCCTAGCCGACATAGTTAAATTCTTGGTTTATGTAAATCATGTTGACTTTATTTATTGATTGTATGGAAGCATTTAATGCACTGTAAACCATTTTATTGTAAATCTATAAAGAGATTTGGGATGTTTCTAGAAGGATGGATGAAGAACATAATGTTGGAAGGATTCAATGAATCTGACCTAACCCTAAGAACTACAGAGGAGATTAAGTGACAAAAGTTAGATTGACCTAATTGAGGGAGTATTAAGGATACCTAAGCATGAGGTTGAAGCATGCAGAGGATGCTGGAGTTATTGTTGATGTTATTGATTGTATAAGTAGAAAAGGCTAAAGGAGAAGGTGTTGTGATTACTTGAAGGGATTTCTAAGTAGATCAGTGATCGTGATGGAAATAGTTCATAGTCAATAAGCCAGCATATGTGTACAATATTGGATCTGTTATTTCCAAAGTGAGTTGTATGTTTTTAGATCAATACTACTATTTATTTCTAACCATTTTATCAGTCAAAATCCTTTTAACAGAGGTTGACCTAACAGTCATTTGTATAAATCCTTTGAACAAGGTTGCATTCTAATGGAATGTATGTAAGTCCTATAAAAAGGTGCACTTTTAATGTAAAGTGGTTTTAATAGACCTATTGTAAGCTCTTAACCGAGTGCTTACTTTGTTATAAGTTTCAAATCCTTTAGCAAGGTAGACTATATAATTCTTTGAGCTCTTAATGGGGCAAACCCCTCACAGGGTAGATCATATCTTTGATCAAATTTTGTAAGCCCTAACAGGAAAACTTATTACTATAGTAGTGAAAATTTGTGGGTGTCATCCCCACCCCAATTTTACTTTTCAAGGGTTTCTGAGTAACCAAAATTATTGAGTCATGAGTATTTTCTTGAATGATGCTTAGTATATTAGTTACTTTGTTTAGATGAAGTTTTGTTCATGCTATGCAAAAGTTTATAGCAATGATAAAATGGTTAAGTAGGTGATATCTGATTCACCCCCCTTCTTAATATCACTTTTCCCAACTATATTTCCAACAAAATATTACTATGATGCTTTGACTCGGGAGGGTGCCAAGTCTTTTAGTTGAAAAAATAATTAAATAAACAAAAAAACCTAGTGGTGAAAACCACCTTCCAGAGGCACTTGAGGATGAGATAATTGACACTCTCCCTAAGAACTATCAAGAGAGGTCATCTATTCTTATTGAACAAATAGAGAAGGTCAACATTGGAACAAAAGAGAAACCAAAGATAATCAATATAGTTGCATCTCTATGAAAAGAAGAAAGACAAGAATTCATAAACTTTTTCAAGGAAAGATAGATCAAATTTTCTTTGTATTATGCTAATATACCTGGATTGGATCCAAATTTAATTATACATCACCTCAATAGTTCTTTGGTTCTCAAACCCATAAAACAAAAACTCAGAAAGATGCATCCTCACATAGAACTATTGGTTAAGGCAAAAATAAAAAAGTTTCTAGATGTTGTATTTGTCAGATCTATAGACTATGCAAAGTGGATTTCCAACATTGCACCTATGTCAAAAATAGATATAAGGATTAGAGTTTACACTAATTTCAGAGATCTTAATAAATATTTTCCAAAAGATGATTTTCCATTGCTAATTATTGATACAATTGTGGACTTAACAACAAGACACTCAATTTTTTCTGTTATGGATGGATTTTTCGAGTAAAATCAAATTAAAATTATAGTTGAAGGGAAAGACAAAATAACATTTACTTGTGCATGGAGAACATTCTAATGTAATTTTATGCCTTTTGGGTTGAAAAATGTTGGACTTAAATATCAAATGATAATGACTACAATATTTCATGATATGATACATATAACCTTTATGGAAAATTATGTTGATGAAATATAAAAAAATTATATACTAGGGAAGTTCATCTTGAAATCTTGGGAAAGATATTCACACACCTAGAAAAGTTCATGGTTTGGTTGAATCCCAAGAAATGTGCATTTGGCATCACATCAAGAAATCTTTTAGGATACATTTTTTCAGCTAAAGTAATCAAAGTGGATCTAGAAAAAGTGAAAGCTATCATGGAAATGGGAGATCCTAGAAACATCAATAAACTAAGGTCACTAATTAAAGGAAGATTTCAATATGTCATAAGGTTCATTTCTCAACTAGCTGAAAAGTGTCACTCATTCACACAATTACTCCATAAAGATACTTCCTCTAAATGGGATGAGAAATATGATGAATATTTCAATATGATAAAACAATATCTAATGAATCCACACATCTTGATGGCTCAAATACTAGGCAAGTCGCTACTATTATATATCCTATCCACCTAAAACTCACTAGGATCCCTTTTAGCACAACAAGATGCATAAGGAAAGAAAAGAGATATTTACTACACTAGTTAGATCTTGGTAAAATATGAGCTTCATTACACCTTCATTGAAAAATCTTTCCTGGTAGTAGTATTTTCATCCTAGAAGCTAAGACACTACATGCTATCAAATCCAATAAAATTGATAGCTAATATTAATCCTCTCAAGAATTTTCTTAGTAAAGCAACTCTTATAGGGAGATTAAAAAAATGGGTCATGATTTTGAGCGAGTTTGACATTGAATATGTTGATAAAAGACATATCAAAGGACAAGTAATAGTAGATCAATTAGTCAAAGCATAAATAAAACATGAAATACCATTACAGATTGAATTGCTAGATGCATATATGCTTACTGTTATAGCATAAACTTGGAAATTATATTTTTATGGATAATACACCCAGCATGGATTAGGGGTAGACATATTGTTCGTTACCCCTCAAGGGTACACTTCCAATATCTTACAAGATCATGTTTCATTGCATAAATAACATAGCTAAGTATGAAGCACTGGTCATAGGCATCAAAATGGCTCTTGAATGGAAAATAACATAATCACAAGTCTTTGGAGACTCTCAACTAGTAAAAAATCAAATGGATGATTTTTATCAAAAAAAGGTTGAGAAGCTCATGCTCTACAAAAGAATGGTTGATGATTTCAAGTACTTTATCCAAATCACATTTGAACAAATACCTAGTATAGAGAACAAATTTGTCGATGCAATGGTCACTCTAGCTTTGTGATTGCAACTACTTGATCAACATGCATGGTATGAATTCCTGGAGGAAGAAATGGTTAACCTTGCACATGATAATCTTGATTCACAAATCATTTTGCTACGTGTGGGTCCTAAATATACTTGATATGGCCTTATCTATACATACTTGAAGGATAATACCTTACCCCCAAACCAATCAAGAAACCATAAATGCAACTTTATTTGACAAGCATCTTGGTATACCTTAATATTTGACACCCTATATTGAAGAGGTCTTGATAGTGCATTAATTAGTGTACCATCCTAAAAATTTAGCACCCATTTAATTAGAATATCTAAGACCTATTAGGCCTCATTTTAGTTATTTGAATATTTGAGTGTGTTTATGCATGATCTCCAACTCCTATTATCCTCACTCCCCAAAACTATTCACACTTCCCAAACCTTGCGACCACTTTTGAAATTAGCCTCTCTGAGACAAGGCTAAATTTGGTGTAGTCCTGGACAAGGTCGACCCAAGTCAGCCTTGTCATCAGGGATTAAATTTTAGTGGGATCTTGGTCTAATGCAGTGGTGTTTCATTTTCTTATCTTGATAGTGGTCGTCCTATCAATTATGAACCCCAAAATAAGTATAAAAGGACATGAAAGATCCTCATTTTGACATCCAAGATTATTATCCATGACTATTATGTAATTATCCTAGTTCAAGATGTCCAAGTCTCATTCCATTTCAAGGTCCATTCAAAGGAAACCATATCTTATTTGAAGAAATTTAATCTCTTCCATGACAGCCAAGTAGATGAATTCTCAAAAAAGAAAGAAGATCCACATCCATTCTTCTTTCCTCTTCTTCTCCATTAAAGTGATCAAACATACATTCATTCAAGATATTAAATTTGGAAAGTGTAAATCCATTTCATTTATGATGACATCCTTGATTATACAAGACATTTCAAGCATGCAAGAATCTTCATGGGTTTATTAGATCCTAACATCCATCCATGAGGGTTTTACAAGAAAGGTAAATACTTACATTTGTCCTATTTTACATCCATTTCTTATTTGCTTACAAGGTTAATTACTATATAGGGGTTTGACCAAGGAAATCCCATTTCTAGAATAATTTCCCCTTTTCTCTTAGGTGCAAGAATAGGTGGTGATGTTGTAGATCTATATTTTCAAGGTTTCTGAACTAGGGATTGATCCTTCACAAAATTCATCAACTTTTATCCTTCTAGGACTAGGCCAAATTTTTGGGATGAGGCCGAATTGGGTACATTATCCTAAGGCTCTACAAATTTTATAGTCAGGAATCATGGGTCTCAGGGTTCTAGATCCAAAGTTCCTGATTTTGATAGGTTTTTGACAATCAATTCTAGATTTGAAGCTCACTTGTCCTCTCCTAGCTCTCAAGGTGAGTTCATTCTTCTTATTTTCCTTTAGCATTCACTTTGATACATTATATATGATATCCTATATTTTTGGTTACCATTTAATTTAACATTTCATAAGTGTTTGTCACAATTTACATTTCATAAACATATATTTCTATCTGTATAGGGAATCCATAAAATTACCCTTTATCTAGATGGTACATTATCACCCCTTCATCATTTGGCGTTGTGCTAATCAGAATTGGCCTAAGGGTGGGTTTTTTAGTCCAATGTATATGGGAAGTGGGGATATACCATTGATAACCATTTCCCATATCACATTTTGGTGAACCTGAGCTATGACATCTCCTCTTTTGATCTTGGTATTAGATTTACATTGCATGCTTGTAGGTTCACCTCCATATCACATTTTGGTGAACCTGACTCATAAAATTTTCATTCTTCTTTGGTTTCTAGATCTCCTTCATAGTATGCATCTAGATTTTTTAGTTTCATATACTTTACATTGCATTCACATATCTAGATCTAGTTTGTATGTGCTATGCTAGTCACTATCTACATTACATCTTTACTATATTGTAGTATTTATATCCATACTTTCCTATTTCATAATTACATGCTTAAATTTTATAGTTAAATTTTCTTAATTTGCATAATTATTTCAAATTGCATTGCATCTCTCTTTCCTTTCTTTCCCTTGTGTATGAGAGTTACCACTTTGAGTCCAACCTATAGCATTTTGGTTAGAATAAGTCATAGACTTATGGGTTCTTTTGATCTCCTTTTCTAGGAATCTTAATGACACCAACTTGAATCTTAGTGATCTTAATCCTATGATTGATAATTAATCTTCTCATTCTTCTCATGATGAGATGAAGCATTAAGGGTTCTTCCTACCCAAGTCCAAAAACTTACTCATGACTTTGAAAATTTTGAACAATGGCCAGCTCAAGAAAACCATAATCCTGAGACCCTTTCCATTGTAGAAGGCTCAAGGAAACTTATTCATTATGATTAACATGAACTTAACCTCTTGTGTAGCATTTCTCATCTCATTAAATCTAATTTCAAACCTCTTACATAATATGCTCAATATTTAGGCTTTGTTCCACATACTACAAATGTTGAAACCTTTTAACCTATCTCTACTTCCATTCCTAGTGTGTCCACATATGCTCCACCTATCATCAAAAATTCAATTCAAAATTCCAATCCTACACATGTAAGTCTTTCCAATCCTATTCTTCCATAAATTCCTTCAAGTGTTCAATGTGTTTCTTTGCTTTCATCCATTCCTACTTATCATAGTGTTCCTTTTTCATATTCAAACATTCCTTCCATTTCAAACAATGCTCCTAACATGTTTCATTTTTCTCCACCTATCATTCTTTCTACTAGTTCCACTATCAATAGCTTAGCTCAAACTATTTATTCTTTATAGTAACAAAATTGCTTCTATGAATCAATCAAAGTTCAATATTCCTACTTGTGACATTGCTAATCCCTTTTCTATGGATATTATCTAAGCTATTATCCCACAAAGTATTCAGATTCCTCATCTTCAAACTTATAATAGTATGGTTGATCCTGTGACTCATGTCAAAACTTTCCAAACCTTGTGTAGTGATTTCTCTCATGACCATAAATTCATGGAAATTTTTTTTACTAGAACCTTTCAAGACAAAGTCTTGAAATTGTATTGTTCTTTGCCTCCTTACTCTATTGATTCCTTTCACAAGCTTGCTAATTCTTTTATTCAACAATTTCAAAACAACATTGGTCCTAAGATCTCTTTGATTGATTAAATGCATTATAAACAAGGTGTTAAAGAAATATTTAAGGATTTCATTGGTAGATTTAAGTATTTTCATGCTCATATTTCTTATCCTATGCTTGATGTTGATATACAATGCATTTTTATTACCAATTTAGAAAATGATATTAGTGACAAGATTCTTCTTTCTAAGCTCTCTTCATTTTCACAATTGTTTGTAGTGCTTCATCATTGTCAACTTTAAGTGAGTCAATTTGAGAGAAAAAATCCAATGGCTCATGTTCCCATTGATATGAGTGATGAAGCATCCAATTTGGAAAAAAATTTAGAAACCAAACAACTACATCAAAATCAACAAATCATCCAATATTGTTGATGAACAAGTGGAAAAAACATTCGAAGGTGTGGCTCCTTTTTCGTCTATTTTTAGACCTTCACGCACTTATAATCATATTTCTAAATCTTTGCATAATGTGATGATGAAGTTAATGAATGATAATATGTTAACACTTCCTCTTATCAAACCAATTGACCCATCCTAACCTAATTCCAAATACTTTGATCCCAAATATTTCTGTCGATACCATCGTCAACCTGGTCATGATACTAATAAGTGTTTTCAATTGGAGAATGTTGTTCAAGACCTTATTGATTCTACTGTTACTAACATTAATAATGGAAATAAATCAGTTGCACCTCATAATCAAAATTTTCAAATCTACACCAATCCTTTTCTATCTCAATCAACCAATACTATTAATAAACTTTCTTCTTCCTAGTGCATTGACTATGATGAGAAAGTTGTTGAAGCCAACCATGTTCTCAATCAAGTTGAGCATGTTAAAACTAAAACTCAACCTCCATCTCAGTCTTGCATTACCTTTGATCCTACTGAGACAATTACAACACTTGATGGTCCTCTCTAAATTGTCTCTATGGTTAATGGCATTCCTTCCATGGTACCCTTGTTTATCCCACTTCCATGGTGAATGTAACAAATTAGGAGCATCTTTTTAGTGAAAAAACACAAAAATATTTTTATGATAAATATGATGTCTTAATTCAAACTTGTAATGGTTTCCTTTATCCTTCCCCTAGTTCCATTTCATTTACTATAGAAGTTGGTGGTAAAACTTTAGACACTAGTTTCAATGTCATTCTCACTTTTGATCAATTTCAAGTTAAACTTGGTCTTGCTTGGCTTACGTCCATGAAAGTTGTGGCTTTTCCTTTTCATAGATTTTCTAAATTTACTCATAATAGAGAGATAATGACCATTAGCCATAGTGTTTATCAGCCTTTCATTCCTTGAGGCTTGTTTGACCTTGATTTCTTTTGGCCTTCTATGCCTCAACCCACTCAAACATATCCTAACTATCTCTTTTGATCATACCAAACCTATAAGGTTCGTAAGATTTGTGAATTTAGAAAACCTAAGGATGATCCTTACTATAGACTTCTTCCTATACCACCTATCTAGCCTATTACTATTACACATACTTTTAAACCCATATCTCAACCTAGTGTGGTTCCTTTTGTTCTCACTCCTAAGGAAAAAAAGAACCCGATGTTGATTGATCATATCCCAACCAAGTTTCTAACAAGACAAAATGTAACTATCATTCTCATGATCATCATTGGAAGCATCATTCTAGAGCCCATCAACATGCTTCTAAAAAAATTTCTTCACTTCATACACCTCCTCATACTTCACTTCTCTTTGACCAACCCATGTTTGAGCTAATAAAGGAAATGAATTTAAACAAAATAAAAATGAACAAACATGATAGTCCTATTTACATCTTAGATTATGTTACAATTAATTTTAATGATGAATATACTCTTGATGATGATGTTCATGATACTAACAATGATATTCATACTAGTGATTTTGATGACATGTATGTGACTATTGATATTAATCATGATTTACCGGCTATGCTTTCACAATAGTTATCTATCACTCTTAGTAACGAACATAGCGACCTATCATTACAACATGGTCCTCGTTTGGAAATAGCTATTGTTCCATATTTGGTTCTTGATGTTTATCCCCATGCAATTTTTCCACATTCTCTCAACACTATAGACTGAGATAGGGGGCAGTTGATATGCTTGACTAGCTCATCTTGTGTAGTGGATTTTGTGTGTTAGTATATCTTAATGTTCTTCCCCCATGATGTGCTGCTTGTTATATGGTTTTTAGATTTATTTAAGAGATCCTTGTTTCTCCATTGGCTCAAGGTGATAAAGGAATCAGCATGTTGTAAAAATTCTTCTATTTGTATCTCTCTTCTTCTATATATCATTACATATTATGTTGTACCTATGCCACTATTTGTAAATGTGCCTTTGTTTTGTCTGATTGGGATGATGTAAAATGGTAGAAACCTATTATTTTTGGTCTCCATGAAGGTCACCCAAAAAGACTCTTCTTCGTAACTCTTATGTTATTTTCTTCTATTTTTTTGTAGTTCTACTTCCTTTGGGGATGATGATATTTTATTTTGATATAATATTTCACATATTATCATATGATCATGTTGACCCCAGAGTTGGTTGCTCCCTTTTGTTCTCTCTTTTTTCATGTGCTCATTTCCCTTTATTTTTCCTTTCTTAGGGTCATTTCACAGTGGAAACATTCTTTGTGAATACATGTACACTCTGTTAAATCCATTTTTCTCATTAAGGTGTTTGCAATAGATTTAACATGGGGGCATAAAATTGCTCACATTTTACACACACAAAATTTTCAATGCTCCTTTTCATTTGGATCCCTTAATGGATACACTTTCCTAAGGATAGACACTTCTTTTCTTTTTGATCCCTAAGGAAGCAAACCTTCCCTTAGAATAGATCACTCTTTTGGATCCCTTATGGATACACTTTCCTTAAGGATAGATCTTTCCTCTCCATACTGACCCCTAAGGAAGATTACCTTCCCTTAAGATATGTCATTCCTTTTTCAGATTTCTTATTGGATACACTTTCCTTATAGATAGATCCTTGATGGATTGACTAGCATGACACATGTTAGCTCTTTTTCCTACAGGAGAAACAAATAGAACACCAAAGTGCTCTCTCCCTTTTACATTCTTTGTCCAGTCAAGAGAAAGGCTAATACCACAAGGATTTGAATCCTTCTTCACTTCGGGCTCCATAGACCCAGGTGGGTGTACCTTACAACATCTACCTCGAGTGATAATTTCTTTACAGATCATAGGCAGGTATAAACATGGATTAGATAGAACACTAATGTCCTGTGAAGGGATTCACTACTCTAAGTGAATCAAGGGATGGCTTCCTGCCCATCATACTTGATTTATCATTCAACACACCAAAACATAAAAGGAAATGTGATTGATTTTAATGATTTTGGATGCAATTCTAGTGCAAAACCAGTGCCTTATCCATTGGTGTGGAGTCAAATTGAGAAAACATCCACAAAACTTCATCAATTCAAAAACACTTGAAATCAATACCCTGCCTTACAGACTACCATTTTCATTGCAAACATATGATCATCAAATCTATGCATTATTGAAATTCTCAGAGATTATCCAACTAGATTTACTCCTTCCTTGAAAGAAACTTATGGACAAATTCACAGCCTACCTTGTAAACAACAAATTGAATATTTCCTTACAAATCCAATTCATAAGAACTACCAAAACACACAAAGACATTAGAATACTTGCAATGAGATTCCAGTCATATTTTATTGATAAAACCTATTTTAGTACACTCAAATTAACATTACACTTAGGCTAACACAGTAAATTCAGAACCAAGCTTGCATTAATGGAACTTGCTTTGATTTCTCCTTTGGAGAACCAAAATTCAGAACCCTATACAACACTCAGAAATCAGAATAAGAAGGAGAAGAGAAAACTCCAGATTCATCCACAAACTGACACTTGTCATCCTTTAAACCTCCTGCTGATGAATCACCCAGCTCTGAACTGAAAATTTGATCTGCATCATTATCTCCTGAAAGCACTTGTTTTCATCTCCTCAAACTGACTTATGGGTCACCAGATGCAACAAATGAGATATTTTCAAAATATCTTCCTAGCCCCTATTTCATTCAACTGCAAATAACATGAAACTAGTTAGACCTACACTGAAATTGATTGCAAAAATGGAATCCTCTCATCGAGACCTTTCAAGCGGTATATAATAGTCCATAGTTGGGTGAAAAATAAAGCCCCCAACCATTAAAATGGTCTCCCAGGTCTATAACTTCAATATTTGAATTTTTGATATAGTTGAAACTATATGAAAACATGTTTATAACTTTGATTTTTTAAAACCATGTGCACAGGAATTCTGAATAAAATACTATTTGATTTCCCCTACCGGGACCCATCCGACACGTGGCAGGCCCAAATTGGCTCACGTCTTTGACCAGGCATCGACCTACAACCTCCTCACCACCTCATCAGGCTGCCACATGTCAGCCTGTTGCATGTTCACAAGGGCTGAAGTTGGCCCTTGCGATCATGCAACCACTTGACACGTGTCCATTCTCCTACAAAATTTACTTACTTTTAGCACATGGGCGCAGGCACAAAAATTGAGGAGGGCAACAGGAGGTCGCATGAGTAGAGCTTCCTCTATTTCAACTTACTTTCATTGGGCATGGATTTGCATATATTTACTTGAAATCCTGAAACTGGGATCAATGTGGGATATATGTTTAGGAAGTTTTTTTAAATGCCTTTCAAAATATATTGGTTAGTGCCCAGTTGGCACGTGCCCCAAGGAGGGCCCACACGGGTAGAGGCATCCACTGCCTTTGTCTTCTTTCACTTTACCATACTTCCAAGTGGTCATGTATATAAATCCTTTAAAATTCCACACAACACAAATGTGGGATATTGCCAAAATGCCAACCTTGCACAAATTGAACCGCTCAACTCCTGGGATGCAATTTTAAAAGTCTTTTTTAGGCCTGCTATCAACAATACACAAAGGGCATGCACCATGCCACCATGCTCACAACTTCCCCTTTAATTCTTGCGCATTCATGCCGGGCTGGCATCAAACTGATGCGTGAGTCCCTTATTCTCAAGCACATAGCATCCATGCAACATGCATGGTTGACTCGCAACCTATCAAAAAAAAAAATCTCCTCAAAGATCATTGTGTGCCACCTCTTCATACTGGACCATTTCAACATATGATATGTGAATGCCACAATTTGTAAAAACACCTCAACAAGCCCCGAAAATGGAAGGTTATTGTTTAGTGTAAATCCCTTTATCCCGATCTCCAATAATGTCACACAACCTTCAAGACCTGCATGAGCATTGTATTTGCATGAGATGTGCTTAACATTTGCTTAACATTGCAGCCCCTTCTATTTACGTGAGGCATCCTATGCAAAGCAGGCCCTCAACCATCAACGCTAGTCTCCTCTTGCATTTGCCCCCAATCGCCAAATCATCTAGTGTGTAGGAATATCCACTCAAACATTGTTTCATTACTAGTTTTAAAAGTTCTCCAGCCTCTTACATGAATCTCCCTCTTCCTAATCGATGGCAGCTCCTATCGGTTTGACATCTTTGGTAAGTACATGAGCCCCTATATTATATAAGCTGCTTCCTTTCCAAACTAGCAGCTTCAAACAAAATGCACAAGCCTCCATACATTTGCACTGGGCACCATTAACACCATGTGCTAGACATAAAATCATACGCAAAGCCTTCTCAGCTTCTTACGTAGATTTGAATGCTCCATATTATGAGAATTATCCATAATATCCTCTTGTCCTTCATTGCACAGGCTGGTCTTCAAAACACATATGCGCTGGCGTTTGAAGTTATGTAAAATATAATTTTCCATGTGTTTAACTTTGGTGCTGGCCTTTTACATTGGATGGGAACCATGTCACCATGCGTGGGTCCTCTTATTGAAATTGCGCAAGGCCTGCTTGCTTCTCCATGTTTAGCGGAAAGCCCTCCATGCTTTGTTTAGGCAGGTCCACCCTATGCGTAGGCTTCTCACCAATGCATTGCACTTGGCACAAGGCAACCCACGTAATGGAAACTCCCCCCTAATTTGTAATGTGAATCCCCAATCTACTCGTTGGTAGCTCCCATTATAATCATAGCCTCCATCAATCACTTGGCATGAATCCATCCTTGCAACTAGATACTGGTTTGTGGCTATTTTGTAAATGGTGACACTTGAGGATTAATGCCACCTTCTGCAACCTTGCCTTGCAATGAGCCTTCAGATTCAGATTTTTTGGCATTGTTTAGAATTGTTTGTAGCATCTCAAAGCTCATTCTCTTGAAAGATTGACACATGTCAATAGGATAGCAATGATATGGCAGCACCAAGTCCTTTCTTAAGCAACAACTTGATTGGTGTATCAAGATAGACACAATCCACAAATCCTAGGAAACTTACAATTTCCCTTTCCTCCACACCCTCAATGGGATTTTTTGGATCTAGAAACTTGCTCAAAGTCTTGCAACCCTTAAGTCCCTTCACTAATTCTATGCTAGCTCTTCTTCAAATGGTGTGTAAGCCCATTTACGATTGGCTTCTCAAAAGCTCACCAATCCTCATATCCATGTCTTATTCGAACGCCTTTATTTCTTTACACGAATGTCGGCACACACATCTTCTATTTGAAGGATTGACCAGAATCCTCCTTTTACTGAAATATAGTCTACTATACTCCTGAATCACATGACATCCAAACTGGAGGCCACTACAAACACTTTGGATATTTTGCAAAATGAACTCATTAGTGGAAAATAGGCTCTTGGACTGGCTTTAAAAACTGATTAATTCAAGTAATTGGATTGCGGCACTAGGCACACATGTTCACTTTCAACACTACAACATGCTTGTCAGAGGAAATTGCTCAGAGAGATTCGAGCCAAGAGATTATAATGATCAAAGCTTGCTACTTAAAAAACAACCATGTTTGCACTCGTCAAATCTACATAAGTCAGCTCTGGAACTGGCTTCAAAAACTGACATAATGACCTGATCGGACTCTGCCCTCTGACAGACATATTCTCTGATCTATAAACTACCATTCCCCAAAATGGCATCTCATGACTGTACCCGAGTTGAAAGATATCAACCTTCAAAGTGGGCACTTTCATTCTACTCTGCAAACCTACCGTTAGAAAACAATAAACTGCAACTGCAACCACCTTGGTAAAAATAGAAAATGGACCTTGGAGGAGCCACAAACCGGCATGCAAGTACATTAAGATGTCTACAACCTGAATCTACAACTGATTCAATCTGGGAATCTTTTAAACAAAAGATATAGCTCACTGAAAATAGGTACTTGCAGAAGTAAACTCAGGACATGCAGAAAAGTATTGAAAATTGCAAATGGAATCAGCTTCAAAAACTGAGAAGGTGGATTGGCAGAGAGTCCCAGCTGAAACTGGAAGTAGTATGTCAACTTTGAAATGCAGACCAACAAGAACTTCATTGATAAGTTTGACTGGTCAAAAGTTATAAATGAGAAAAGTTGACCTCCAACAAATTGGTGCACTTCACACTCTTTGCAAACAACAGAAACTGCAAATGGAATCGCATTGGGAAACTCATCCAATGGATTCATCATGAGCTAAAAACTGACAGGGATGAAGAAAAACTTGTTTACAATACAGGGACATGACCATCACTTTTCTACCAATCCACTGGGTACAAGTTATAACATGTCAAACAGGGTTCCTGACAAAACTGGGAAAAGGGCCAAGTGCAAAAACTAGAAAACACCTCCGGAAGGGAATGAATAAACGGGGTCAAAACTTATTGCAGAGGCCTAAAACCTGACACATAGAGATTATAAAATGTGTAAAACAAGACGTTAGGCTCAAATTTTCATGATGCTCTCCAAGGTGCATTTTATTCAACCTCAAAGTGACCCTTCCCGGTGATTTTCACACTTAGCAATTTTTTGACTTAGAGACCTCCTAGGAATGAAATGATGCAAACCCATTTCAACATGCCATCTAAGGAATCCAAAAAACTTGATAGGATGAATGCAAAGCAATGAACACATAGACCTCAAGATATGATGCAAAGTACACCCATACTAGCATACAATACAAAGCCAAAAATGAGCACTTAATCAAGAATCAAACATGGTACTTCAAAACTGCATTTTGAGTACCAACAACACACAAACCTCCTAGGACTTTCAATGCCATCTTTTAGGGAGTTCCTTCTTTGTGTGGTTCACGGTAAGATACACAATCTTAATGGGCTAAGGTGATCTCTCTCTCTCTCTCTCACATCTTAGTTTTGGATTCGATGAGGAATTAAGTCACTTGGGGGATTGATGTTTCCTTGTCTCCTTGACCTTGATAAGATCATCCAATGCATTTGATCTACTTTACTATGAGCATGATTTTTCCTCATACTCCTACTAAAGTGGGGGATAAATGTACTTTCCTAAAAATTTAGCACCTATTTAATTGGAAGCTCTAGGACCTATGAGGCCTTATTTTAGTGATCTCAAAATTTGTATGCGTGTATGATTGATTTACCACTCCTTTTAACTTGTATCCTAAAAACTCTTCACACTACCCAAACCCCAAGACCACTTTTGAAATCAGCCTCTCCAATACAAAGATAAATTAGGCCTAGTCCTAGAGAAGGCCGACCCAATTCAGCCTTATCCTTAGGGATTAATTTTTTGTGGTCTCCATATCAAATGTAGGGGTGTTTCATTTTATGATCTTGATTGAGGTTGACCTGTCAATTTTGAACCCTAAAATGAGTATAAAAGGACATGAAAGATCCTCATTTTGACATTCAACATTATTATCCATGACCATTATGCAATTATCCATTGATTATGCATGACATTACAAGAAATTTATTGTGCATTCAAATTTGGGTAATTTCAAGCACAATCAAGCTCTTTTGGATTCAAGATTTGAAGGTAAGCATCCCAATTCAAGGCCACCAAGTCTTCTTCCATTTCAAGATCTGTTCAAAGGAAATACTATCTCATTTGAAGAAAGTCTCTCTCTTCCATGATGGCCAAGTAGAGGTATTCTCAAGCAAGCAAGAAGATCCACATCTATTCTTCTTTCCTCTTCTTCTCCATTGAAGTGATCAAGAATACATTCATTCAAGATATAATATTTGGCAAGTGTAGATCCATTGCACTTGTGAGTACATCCTTGATTATACAAAAAAATTTAGGCATACAAGCATCTTCATTAATTTATCAAATCCTAACATCGATCCATGAGGGTTTTACATGCAAGGTAAATACTTACATTTATCTTATTTTACATGCATTTATTATTTTCTTTTAATGTTAATTCCTATACAAGGGCTTGAACAAGGAAAGACCCTTTCGACAACAATTTCCCCGTTTTTCTTATTTGCAAGAACAAGTGGAAAATTTGTAGATCCATATTTTTAGGGTTTCTAAACTAGGGATTGATTCTTCATAGAATTCATCAGCTTTTATCCTTCCAAGACTAGGATGACTTGGGTCAGCATTGTGTTGAGGGTCTAAAAATTTTAGAGTTGGGAGTTGCAAGTCTTAGGGTTCCAAATCCAAAACTATTCCTGATTCTGATAGTTTTTAGATAGTCAATTCCAGATTTGAAGTTTACTTTTCCTCTCCTAGCCCTCAAGGTGAGTTCATTCTTCTTATTTTCCTTTAGCATTTACTTTGATATATGAGATACAACATCCTATCTTACCGGTTATCATTTCCTTTATCCAATTTACATAAGTATTTTTCATACTTTATATTTCATGTACATACATTTCTATTTGTACAGGGAATCCACAAAATCCCCCTTTATCTAGATTGTGCATTAGCACCTTTTTATCCTTTTGGGTTGTGCTAATCAGATTTGGCCTAAGGGTGGGTTTTGTATTCCAATGTATATGGGAATTAGGGATCTACCCTTGATAATCATTTCCCATATCACAATTAGGTGTCTAGAGAGTGAGGAATCTGAAAATGCCTTGTGAGAGATCCAGAAAGGTAGTTGTGGTTCACATTCAAGTGGTTTAACTCTAGGAAAGAAGCTCATAAGAATTGGATATTATTACTGGAAAACTATGGAGAAATATTCATTTTAGTTTGTGAAGACATGCCATAAATTCCAAGTCCATGGTAACTTTATTCATGTACCTTCTTAGGAACTACAACCTCTTACTACATCATTGCCTTTTTATCAATGAAGTTTTGATTTAGTAGGGATGATACATCCACCATCTTCTAATGGACATAGATACATCATTACAACCACAAAGTATTTCACTAAGTGTTTTGAGGCTATACCTCTTTCCAATGCTACTGGAAAACAAATATCCATGTTCATTTTGAACTATATCAGTTTTAGATATTGTATTCCTTACGCAATCATCACTAACAATGATAAACCATTCAAAAATAAAGATGTAGAAAAACTATGTGACAATTTTCATATCATTCAATACTTCTCACACATATACTATCGTCAAGGTAATGGTTAGGAAAAATCTTCAAACAAAAACATCTTGAAAATATTGAAGAAAACAATTGATGATTCCAAAAGGGCTTGGCATATTCAATTGAAACCTACATTATGGGAATACCAAACTAGTGTAAGAACACCAATTGGAGCAACACCTTTTTCTCTGGTTAATGGATCTGAGGTTTTTTTACCCCTAGAAGTGGAGATACCTTCCCTAAGAACATCATTACATGTCATCTTATAAGATGAAGACTATAGAGTGTCTAGACTATAAGAGCTAGAACTACTTGATGAGCATAGACAACAAGCATATGATCATTTGAAGGTCTATCAAAAATGCATGTCAAGAAGTTATATAAAAAAGGTCAAACTAAGAGAATTACAAGTGGGTGATCTATTGTTGAGGGAAGCGAATCTATGTAATCAACAAGATAGGGAGAAGAAGAGAAAATTTGAAGAAAACTAGTTAGGTCCTTTTGTCATAGTATCATCATATCGATCATGTACCTACAAAGTGTCAACATGTGACAAAGACCTACTTCAAGAACTCATCAACAACATTCATATCAAAAGATTCTAGACTCGATAGCTTGAAGGAAGCATTTGCACAACAGTTTCAAAATCCATACAATAACATAAAAAGAAAAATATGATCCTGAAGAAATATTAAAAAAAGAAGAAAAGATCCTAAAGAAAGCATTAAAAATTAGAAAACTTTCCTGAAAAAATGGTTATCTTGGTGAAAATGTGGCAAACAAGAGCCTTGATAATAACAAAAAAATTAAAAATACAACAAAAAAAGAGAAAAGAAAAGAAAAAATAAAAAAAATAAAAAATTGCAATAAAGACAAGTGGTGAAAATCTAGTAAACTAATGCTAATTGTAGGCTCCTTTATGTATCAAGTGCATCATATTGCATCCATATGCATTTACCATTCTTGTACATATTAATAATAAACCTCTATTTTCATATCTTAGTTACCCAATAAAGACCTCATCATGGTTTGGAAATTGTCCATGTCCATAATTGTTTTGTCATGTCAAACTAGGGGCAAATTTCAAATTTTAGTGCTAAACAATTATTGAGCTAAGAAAAGAAGACACATATAAATTAGACAAATGTGTCAAAACCAAGATCAAGATCCATGAATTTTGAACATTCAAACATCCAATCATCAAAAAATGGAGCCAAAACCAAATGACAAATGCAGTGAATTCTTCTCAATAATGATTAGATTACAATAGCAAATATGTTCAAGTGGTCGTTTCTTGATTTTTGTTATCATGTCATTTTAGGAACTCAATGATGTCTATGAACTAGAGAATCAATGATGAAGCATGATATTTTCTTTGTCTTTTGTTTGTGAGTTGATTCATAATATGTGTAAATTCATCTCCGGACATGATCATCAAAGTGTCATTGAGGACATTTTGAATTTGCATATGAAAAGAATTAATTCCTGTCTATTTACATAAATGATACTTAGATCATTTTGGTCCTTTATACCTAGATTCTTATATCAACTTGCAACATAAAAAAACTAATAAAATCAATATTCATATCATCATGGTTTAACTATATCATTGGTGGTTGTACTTACTTTCAACATTTCAAAAAGATTGGTGATGATAAAGCATGACAAAAGAATCATTGAAAGATGATACCAATCCTTTTTCATTTCATGTAAGTTGCATTCATGATAAATTTAGGTCTTTCATTTATAATCATGGGATTTTTCAAGGATTGAAAATAAATCAAGGATTCTCTTTTAAGATGGAGTACATTGGACATTAACAAAAATAAGTGCAATTCAGTAATCATCTTCATTTAGATTGTATTCATTGTATTTCCACTAGTCATTATTCATTGATCATCAATCATTATCATCATTTCATTAAGTAAATTTCACTAAATAACATTTAATTATCATTGCATCATCATTAATCATTATCATTATTATTAGTACATTACAAAATTATTAATCATTATTATCATTAACCATTATTCATTAATCATTAATATCCATTGGGAATTAATAGTTAAACATCCATATCACTATTATCATTGCAGTACATCAATCATTAAACATTAATCATTATACATCAATAAACCATTAAATGCATTCCATAAATGCATCCAAATCATTAATCATTAATCATTTATCATTGCATTACACAATCATAATTGCATATCACTACATCAATTCATATCAAACTCATAAAATGATATCGTACTGTCTTAAATTGGACATACTTCAATTTATGACGGCTTAGCTCCTCTTTAATATGTTTTTCATTGCACAATTTCACTTTGAGCACTCTCTCTCTCTCTCTCTCCCCTAGGAGAAATTGAGGTAGGACCTAACACTTCCTCCTAGATTTCCCTATTCTTCACTCATAGGATGAGGTAGGATCTAATCTCTATGCAATCTCCTCTTTCTAGGCCCTATCTTTCCTAGATCTAGCTTTGGATTGTCAATCCCTGATACACATTACACTTGGAATCCCTATAGATCTGAAAGCTGGGTTATGAACCCAAGATCTTGGCACCCTATGGAATAGGTCAACCAAGTTGACCTATTGCTAGTTGGTTGGGGTTTGTTGGGTCCAAACCTATTTGCAAAGTTCTGGTGATTTTCGTTCACGACAATCGGCTCTTGTGGGGGTAATTTCATAAATTCACTATAAAATGACATCCAAAGCCTTATTTGCACATGCTAGAAGCATGGTACAAGTACGTGTGGACACCCCAATCTGACATAGAGAGATTTCAAGGTGTAATCTAAGGGCTAGATATTATTCTTTCATTTCAAAGTGAGGACTTCATCAACAGTTCAAGAATTCAAGCATTTTCAAGGAACTACATAACATCATGGAGATGCAAGGGGATCATGAAGATGTTTAGAGTACTTTAGCCTTGGGGGATGGGTACAAATCATATGCTATGTTAATATTTGATCCTTAATTTTCCATATCTTGGACATTTACACTTGCACATTTACACACATGCTAGGGTTTCACTTATAGAGTATATTCTGATCAATCTAGGATTCACAAGCACTGCACACACACACAAAATATTTTTAACGGCTATTCATGGAGATGGAAACCACCAAAATGGGGGGGTTGACTAAGGAAAACCCCTTTATAGCCACCCACACACACATATTCTTTCACAAATGTGTAGGTTATCAGATAGATAGTTACAAAATTGGAAGTTACAGATTGAGAGGTACTAGAAAAACTCAAGTCAACTTCAGTAAAGTTCCATGGGAACACAGTGACTTGGTCAACCTATTCCAAAACATGGTGACATGGTCAACCTATTCTCCCTTGATATTTTTAGCATTTTTGGAGTTTTGAGCTATGATTGCAGATCCACAGTCAAAAAATTAGCTACAGCTCCCGAACAATAGTTTTTAGAGAAGAAAAGAAAATTCCATCACACATCTTGAGGCAAGTATCATATCCCTTATTTCATTTGTTAATATATATTTGTTTCTATGTCTTAGTTGGACTGAGTTCTTATGTCTTGCATTTAGATCCACTTTGTTTATCTCAACAAGTTCAATTTCACACATACATTCACTTATCCTTTTATTAATTATAACATTGCATGAAGAGGCCTTCCTAGTGTACTTCCTTAAGGTAATTTGGGTTTTTCATTGGCACCCTTCATCACTTTGGGACCTTGAAAAATCTAGGTTATTTCAAGATATATGCTTGGAAGCCCCTACTTCTCTTGTATAGATTGGCTTAGGGAGAAAGTGTTAACTATGGCACACCTAGTTTACATTGTTAAAAATCATTGATGCCATTTCCCCCTAAATATTTAGGTGAACCCAAAATTAACACTCTATGTTTGATTTTGGTAGTTAGTTCTTTCTTTTACATGCATTACATTTATAAACATAAAAAGAAAATCTTGCTTTGATTGCATTTCGTATAGCTTATTTTACTTTCAAGACGTATGATTTCTTTTATGAGTACTTTGATGATGCATATGTTAGTAAACCTCATGAGGTATCTAGTCATGAAGCATTGGATGTAATGAATGAGATCTTAATTGAATCCATTCCCCTGTCATCTTCCTGTATATCTCTCTATCCTAACCTTTATGATAGGTTTTTATCATGGATTCCTTTATGTGAGACTGTTTGGAATGTTGAGCATGTTAAACTAGTTCTATTCACTGAACCCTTTATAACTATCAAAGGATGTCCTCCTAAAAAACTTCTTATTACTCTTAAGGGTTGTCCTTCAAACCAAGAAGCCCTTATAGTCCTTAAGGGAAAACCCGATTATACTTCGGTTGTGCATACCTATCGAACATGGAATAATCCTCTACCCACCAATATTCTAGTTGTTCCTACTTCCTCTCCCTCCCTCACAACCAGTGCTTCTGCTTGGCCAAATAATGGTATCACAAACCCATAGCAATGGACTGCCTATTTCAGGATTGGACACCCTAATTGGTTTCTAAATGAATTATTTAGTCTCATTTAATTATCAACCAGGGATGCAAACTTGGAATGGCATTCGCAAAGTATATGCTCCAAACTCTCTCAATCTTATCACTATCCTACAAAATTCAAATGCTTATGCTCCAGGGAAACTATGCTAAACCAAAAAATGAACTTATTCTAACAAAGCATGAAACCACGGGTAGGAATTACTCTAATCACCTATGCTGGAGGAATAGTCTACCAATTCTATTATCAGTAGCCAAATAAACAACAAAGTTCTTTCTATCTTAGAAATAAACAGGAAAATGAATTCTACACTAACAGAACAATTCACTCATCAAGTGGCCCCCCTTGAATGAGTGAACATGAAATACAATCAAGATAAAAGATATAAACTCAAACTGAGCATTCTATTCATCCATAACAAAATGATTACACCTGATTGAAAAAAGTATCACAATAGTTCTATTATAAAAACCAATTCATTCGACTAACTCCTTAAGAGTTACAACAATAAATTATTTGAAGGAAAACTACAACTACCTCCTAAATCTACGATCACTTCATAAATGAGGATCAGTTACAAACTCATTAAGTTTCAGAATAGAAACAACATTAAACATGGATAAATCTCTAGGAATATAGCATGTTAAGGGAACTAAATCGACGCGATGTATGCAACAAAAAATAGCGATTGATTTTCTTCGCTTACAAAGATCTTGCAATCCATGGTTGGCTTTGACTATTCCAGTGCCACTATGTTAGTTCTCAAATGCTCATGGTAAACACCTGTAAAACAATCAATACGCACACAACCTCCCATATACATATATATCCTTATCATTAATATTAGGAAAAATAGAATAAAGTTCTAATTAACACTCTTGCAAATCCTATGGCTATAGGAGGAAGACTACCCAAAATATAGCTTAGGCAAGGAAACATTTATTATAATGTATAGCTACTGCATTATACCATTCATGTCCATGAATTCAAGAAAATACCATGTCTTTAAACTATCCACATTTCTATTTCATGTCTTCACATTTATATAACATATATATATAAACTATAAGTTCATATGCTTGAAAACCATAAATTCATGTCTGCTTGCAAAATAACTGTTTGAAAGAAGGATAAACAGTACTAAGAAAGATGGCCTTTTAGAAGCCCATCATTCCCCCCAACTACACTATTGCTGGTCTCCAACAACCATGAAATTTTAGATTCTAGCACGAAGTCTCAAGTCACTAGCTGTCTTTTCCCCAGACTCATCATTAACATAATCAAAATACCCATAATTTTCTTTGAGCCTTTCCCATCGTTGAACTTCTGTAGACATATCATGATCCACTGCACTATCATTCATTTCCAACAATGGTTTTAGGAGTACAGGAGGTTGAAACCTTAATGTAAACCAGTAATTGAGGAGAGTCCTTCCCAGCATGATGTACCATGGAACTCTTCTAGTAGCAAGGGTTAAATTTTGTGGAGAGCGAGGTTCCCTTGTCTTCAAATCATGTGAAATCCATATCCATCTTTGTCTTGAGGCACTGATTGTTGCTAAAATATTATGAGATGAATGTTGGTCCCAATCTGTAAAAGCTTGCTCTCTTACTGGATATATTTTGCTAGCTCCACTTGAATTCACTATAATAGAAAGCCAATCTAGATATGTTCACCTAGAATGTTGAACTTTAGGCCTCATAAGCAAGGGATATGTCATCTCATTATTTTTTTTAAGGTGCAGCTTGGTTCTCCCTATTGATTTCATTCTGCATCCAGGACATAACTTCCCTTAATTTCACATCTCCTACATAGAGGAGTGAGTTCCACTTTGTATCATCTGGGACTGCCAAGTTATGCAGGTATAGCTCACACAATAAATTTTTTAGTCATTGGAGCAGATTGGAATGCATCATAGAATTCATTGGGGGTTGAGAGAGAGGGACTGAGTCCTAAAATTCTTGTCAATTTTAAATTAACAAGGTGTTCCTTAAGGAATAATGCATACACTAGAGAAGGTGATCTGCATTCCATGAGCTCTGGAATCAATCCTATAATTTGATCAATCCTCCTCTTCAACATCTCAATTTGATCTGATTTTTGTTCTATCTGATGGCCTTGCTCATTAATGACATGTTTTAGTTTTTCATTTTCTAATTTCCACCATGCCTTTTCCCACAATAATTGTTGATATAAATTTATGGCTGTAGCCAGGGGTGTAGACAAATCTAGTGGTGGTAAGGGTCCTTGATTGAGAATATCTACCCAACCAGATGCCAAGTGAGGGGTTTTTACACTACTTTTTGGTGTGGAGGATTCTCCTTTCCATAGAACAAGAGTTTTCACTACATTTCCCTCCTCACTAGACTCAACTGCTACCTTAGCCAGCGTCTCTAATCCATCCTAATTAATTTGTTTTGGCACTTCTTCAACAATATCTTTCCCAAATTCTAGGTACTCTTCAGAAGGAGAGTCCTCAGAATCACTATGAATGTCTTCCCTAAAAGAGTTATTTACAAACTCTTCGACCTCCTCAGAGTCCTCATCACTTTCAATAAGTATATAGTTAACACTAGGGTTAATTTCTCTTTGTGGACTCTGGTTGTTGAATTCAGTGTCACTGGCTACATTTTGTTGAAATATTTTCTCCAAAGAGGAACTCCCTACAAATTTGGAGGATTCTAGTTTAACAATTGGAACAAAAGCCTCAACACCCCTTTCAAAATTCCTTGCACTTCTCCTTCTGGGGGGTGTGGACGAGCACAGAGGACTCTTTCGTTACCTCCTGCTAGTGGTCATTTCCTCCATAGCTGCTTCAGGTAGATTTTCTGGAGCTTCTTCCCCATGAGAATGTAAGGTTTCTTCAACACTATTATTATTACTACTATGTTTCTACTCTGGTATTTTCTCTTCTATCTCCTTAGTTTTACCCTTATCTCTCCTAGATGTGGACTTGGTCCTTAAGACCTATGGTGTTTCAAGGATATTGGTAGTTTCTTTGCTTTTATTTCGCTTTCTCTTGGAAGTGGAGGCACCTGCATTGCAAGTTCTTTTCCTGGACGGTCTAGAACTGGAAGGGGAAGCTTCAGGAACATTTTCTATCCTTTGGATGATTTTGCAAACCCTAGTAGATGTTTTTTCTCTCCTCCCAACACTCTGGCCTCTAGGGCTGACCACCCTAGGTTCTACCTCATTCAATTGCATGAATTCTTCCCATGTCCCAATCAATTATCTATTTAATTCTCTCTCTAGAATTAAATTTATTAAACAATGATATGATTTATAGACTGATATTTTCCTGACTGAACTAAGAAAGCTTTCTTTTTCACAATAGTAAATAGGAAACTGGGAAGATTTACCAGTCTATTGTCATGCCAAAGATGACTCAAAATTTTGAAATGTAGGCCATGCAAATACTTGTAATGTCCTTCATAGGTGAAATACTAGATGATGAATGCAGCTGGCTGAATGAATTCCAAGGGAAAATATAGTCTAGAAGTACCTTGCTTCCTATCTATGTCCACCTAGGGGTCACTGTGCAAAGTGAACTGAGCCCTAGCCAAAAGCAGGTCGAGGTCCTTCGTCCACTGTTCACCTTCTTGTGGCAAAC
Organism: Chamaecyparis obtusa; assembly: GCA_027943335.1. Lineage (NCBI taxonomy): Eukaryota > Viridiplantae > Streptophyta > Pinopsida > Cupressales > Cupressaceae > Chamaecyparis > Chamaecyparis obtusa. The sequence goes on from BSBK01007900.1 coordinate 126,727, forward strand.
CAGTCACTTCAGCCATGATATCCTCTATAAATTCAATTTTTAATCCATTGATCACTGCAAATCCATCCTTCAAAGTGCTTAGAAATTGCAGAGCAACTTCTTCATCGAACCCCTTAAGACTCAAGCAGTAGTCCAGCCATCCTTTCCTTCTAAACATTTCACAACTGGATGTGTCACCCTAAAAAACCCTATGATCCACTGGCTCATGCCTTTGAAGATCTCCTCCCATTATTATGATCAAAAAATTTAAATTTTGCAGAAACTTGGTATTTTCATAGAGCTCAACAATGGTAAATCAAATAATTCAAAGTGTTACGGCACAGGACATTAGAGATGAAAAAGGAAATGTACCAAATGCTACTTAATTCATGAAATTAAAGAGTTTTGCATGAAATCTAATGATATTTTCACTTGCATCAAATCTCATAATAGTTCGCTCATGCCAAGGGTTGTCACTCTGAACACGTCACAAACATATCATTAGAAGTTAAACTTTAGCTTTTAATGTTTTTAATTCATTACAGATGTGATGATGTAATCACGGAAGGACAGATCAACAAGCACATGATGGCAGTCATCTCATAAAGACAAGAACTTGTTGTTTACAAGCTAATTTTGAAAATAGAATATTCCCCCCCCCCCCAACTAAGTGATGGCTTGGGTCCTACTAAGCTAGGTTATGCAAGAGTAGAAAATTAAAATGACACACATTCCTAAAAATTAATGAATAAAATAAAATATGTACGAGGGTATGTGGCACGAACCTGGAAGCACTGCAGGAAGAGTGTTCTGAAAATGTCACCTAAAGTGATGAAGTGATGGGATGGAATGGATGGGTGGTGGAGAGAGAAGGTGAGATGAAATTTATTATGGAGAAATAATTTCACAAAATGTGAAATGTTTATTATGAAGTTCTTGAATGGAATCAAGAATCAACAGATTGCTAGGTAGGAGACCCAGACGCTTCAGCTGCAAGAGTGAGTGTGTCTTCTATGCTTTGGAACTACTGTAGGAACTCCTCACGATTGGCAGGCTTGTTGTAGAGTTTGAGTCGATGCTCATTGACAAGTAGCTTGAATTGTACATGGTCAGTGGTGAAAAGTTGAATTGCTCCATTATCAAATACTAATATTATCTCATAAGGCCTGAGCCACTTGGTTTAAAATTTTCCTGGCGTGTGTTGGTATTGGGAATCATACAACAGTGCCCAATCACCCACATAAAATTTCTTGTCTCGGATGAACTTATCATGCCATTTTTTTCTCTGTTGCTAGATCAACTTGGTATTATGGAGTGTAGATTTCCTATATTCATCTAACCCATTCAATTGTAATAACCGGTCTTCTTGGGATTTAGTGAGATTAAAGTCTAAGTTGAGGGCTGTTCTAAGTGTTTTATGCTAAAACTCAATAGGCATGGATGCTGATTTTCCATACACTAGCTCAAAAGGGGTAAACCTAGTTGTGCCTTTCCATGTGGCGCGGTAGGCCCAAATAGCTTTAGAAAGACGGGTAGCCCAGTCCTTTTTGTGAATAGAAACTACCTTGTTTAAAATGGATTCTATCTCCCGGTTAGTTATCTCTACCTGGCCATTGGCCTAGGGGTGATAGAGTGAAGATTTACCATGCCTCACCATGTATTCCTGCATCAATTCTGTGATAAGATTGGAGCTAAATTGTGCTCCCTGATCCATGACTATCTCCCTTGGTACTCCAAATCTAGTGAATATGAATTCATATAGGAATTCAACAACTTTTTGATCCCTGGCATGCCTCATGGCTTTTGCTTCAACCCACTTTGTGGCATAGTCAATACATACTAAGATGTACGACTTCCCATGAGAAGAGGGTTCAATGGGGCCAACAAAGTCAATACCCCACTTGTCAAATGGCGTAACCAATACCTGAGGCTGCAAGGGCATTTCATCAGACTTTGTTGGTCACCTCATATGTTGACATCTATCACAATTCCTAGTATGTTTTGTTGCATCTTTATGCAAATTAGGCCAGTAGTATCCAGTTGTCAAAATTTTATAGGTTGTCCTCTTTGATGCAAAATGTCTGCCACATGGCTCATCATGACATTCTCGTAGAATGCCATAAGTTTCATCCTAACGAACACATCTTCAGGTGACTTGGTCTGGACCTATATAGAACGTGAAGTCAGAGATCCATGAGAAGTTAAAACTCTTCTCAACCAGAAGTCAGCATTGCTTAGGAGAGAAGTGAGGTGGTGTTCTTCCTATAGCAAGGTAGTTGGCTATGTCTACATACCATGGATTAAAGGAATCAATAGAAAATAGGTGCTCATCTAGGAAGCTGTTGTCAATTTCTGCAAGATCATCTGGTACTTGCAATCTTGATAAGAAATTGGCCACTGCATTATCCTTGCCTAGTTTGTCTATTATCTTCACATCAAATTCCTACATGAGGAGTAACCAATGTGCTAATCTACCACTAATGGCATGTTTGTTCATTAAGTATTTGATGGCTGAATGGTCATTGTAAACAAATACTTCATAACTTATGATGTAGTGCATAAATTTGTTTAGTACATAGACGAATGCTAACAGTTCCTTTTTAGTAACAATATAATTTAACTCAGCACCTTACAAGTTTTTACTAATATAGTAAATAGCATGTTCAACAATACCTTCCTTTTATCCAAGGATTGCTCCAATGGCATTGTCAGATGCATCTGTGTGGATGTGAAATGACAGCTTCCAATTAGGTTCTCTGAGAATAGGTGTTTTTGTCATAACATCTTTCAGTTGTTGGAATGATGCCTCATAGTCTTCTGTCCATTCAAACTCGTTAGAAAGTTGTACAAATGTGCTGCAAGTTGGCTGAAATCCTTTATGAATATTCTGTAGTAACTAGCATGGCCAAGGAAACTCTTGACATCTTTCTTTTTAACTGGGGTGGGAAGTATGTTGATAACTACAATTTTTGTGGGGTCAACCTGAATTTCAAAAGATGAGAGGTAGTGTCCCAAGACAACTCCCTCCTCCATCATCATGTAACACTTCTCACTGTTAAGGGAGAGGTTATATTCCTGGCATCTCTTAAGAACCTCATACAAGTTAGATTTTTCCTCCCCAAATGTGGTTCCATGAGTAGTGAAGTCATCCATATAAATTTCAACGTAGTCAGCAACAATGTCAAAGAAAATACTTAGCATTGCTCTCTGGAAGGTAGCAGGTGTTTTGCACAATCCAAATGGTAGGACTGAATAAGCAAATGTTCCCCATGGATAGGTGAACGTTGTCCTATCTTGGTCTTCTGGTGAGATTTGTAGCTGGTTATATCCACTAAGGACATCTAGAAATGAAAAATACTTTTTACCAGCAAGATTATCAAGCACTTGGTCAATGAAAGGTAGTGGAAAGTGATGCTTTATAGTGGTTTTATTGAGCTCCCTATAGTCCACACAAACTCTCCACTTGCCCCCCTTTTTTGGAACAATTACTAGAGGAGAAACCCAATGGCTAACAGAAATAGGATAAATGAAACTGACACTAAGAAGCTTCTGCAACTTAGTCTTCATTATATATCTCAAAGCGGGATTAATTCTCCTTTGGCCTTGTCTCACTAGCTTGCACTCAAGGCCTATATAGATTCTATGGGTGCAAGTTCTAGGGTCTAACCCTTTCGTATTAGTATAGTTCCATGCAAAGGCTTGTTGACTTTCTTGCAAAAGCTTGAGAAGACTGGACATCTGATTTTCAGTGAGATTTTTATTAACATTCAACTCTTTCCTTGAGGCAATTTAAACTCTTTTGACCTTATCCAACATCAAAATTTCTACCTTTGATAACTACTTTATTTCATGGGGCAACAAGGTGTGGAGATAGTCAAATACTGCAGGAGATTGAGGTGAGGTCTACATGGGCATTATTATTTGAAGGGAACAATTAGGGACGTCACAAGAAGATTCCTCAGAACCATATTGGTTGGTAAAGATTGCTGCAAGTATATCATCTTCTTCTTGTGACACCATGAATGGATTTCTTTCAATGACCATGAGTTTTTGCACTGAGTTTTCTTCAAGGGCAACATCACCTAAATCTGGCTAGAGAACTTGGTCAAGTTCTACTTGGGGTTTTGTTGGAGAATACAGAGTTAGCTTCTTGGTATTTATCCCATCTGATATGGTCATTTTTTCTGAGTGACATGCAATGCAAGCATCAGTTGTGGCTAACCAAGGATGTCCTAATATTAATGGATATCCTCCTAGGGTGGCTTTGGGTGACAGGACTATGAAATCTGAAGGGTAGTCTAAAGAATCCAATGTGACAATAATATCTTCAACCATGCCATCTAGCTTGATAGTTGAATTATCAGCTAATTGCAGTATTGTAGGTGTATCTCACAAACCAATGATGCTAAGTCTCAATAATACTTCTCTAGCCATTACATTGATTGATGCTCCTAGATCAATCAAGACATTCTAAATTTGGATACCATTAATATGAATGGTGACTATTGGACTCCCTAGATTAGAATACTTAGGCATTAATAATTTTCTTAGCATGAAATCAAAGAGTTGTCCTAAAACATGGACAATGTTAGGGTCTTTTTTCTTCCTTCTAGATTGCTTAATACATGCTTCTTTTATTGCCTTGGTATAGATTGGAACTTCTTTAAGGGCATCCAGCAAAGGAATTTGCACTATGATTTGCTTAAGTTGATCAATTAAATTAGTTGCTATAGGATTTTCTTTTGGAGGAGCTGACTGAGCCAATCTTTGCAGATAAGGAGGATTTTTTAGCACTGGTGCAGAATGAGGAATAGGTGGAACATCAGTAGGCTCATTCACATGCATGTCCTCAGCATCGACAACTTCAGTTATTATAGGCTCCTTAGGTGTAGGCAATGTAGTTTATGATTTGAGATGGATATCATTTACTTGCAAGGAATAAGCTTGTTGCTTGTTATTAGGTTTTGGATTTGGTTGTGTAGGAAGTTGAGTTAGCTTTTGAGGGTTACTATTGACTACAGGAGGTGGAGGCATGAGAGCTTGCTACTGACTAGGCTAATTGGGTCCCCACTGAGGTTGTTGTTGCCAGTTACCATGAGGTGGCCATTGGTTACTCTAATGTGGCTATTGGTAGGAGTTAAACTGTTGTTGGTATGGATTAAATGGAGGCTATTGCTAATAGTCTTAATTATAGTGTAGTTGTTGGCTAGACCAATTATAATTCCAATTCTAGCCTTGAGGGGTAGAATTTTGGGGGTTATGGTTTGGCCATTGACTACTATTATTATTTAACCAATATTATTCAATGGGCCTTGAGGACTACCTTGTCTCTGAGCCCATGGATGCCTTTGAGAAACATAGAAAACTTCTCCATTCTCCTCATCTATGGATTTAAACTCAATGGGCATTGGATTAGTGTCCATAGATGCAACTGTCTTGCATCTACAATTTATCTTCTTTTCTTTGCAATGAGAGCAGAATTTGGCCAGCACAACATCTGTCTCTTCCTTCTTTCTTCTTACATGCATACTATCTAGTTGAGTGGCGACATCATTAATGATGTCATGCTTGAAGTCAGACACTAGATTGGATAGCTCCACCTTGGATACTCCTGAACCACCATTGGACGGACTTATGTGGTAGCTCCCTAATTCCCCTACCTTTCTTCACAGTGGCTCTTGAATAATTTAGACATATATTCTTTATATCAGCCTAGTTTTTCTGTGTAATATCTCCTCCTACCATAAGGTTTAGAGCCTCAATACTTCCATCATTCACACCCTTTAAGAAAAGGTGTTTATGAGATTCCTCATTCAGCTGGTGTTGTGTATTACACTATAGGTTGAACATGAACCTTTAGACATAATCCTCCAAGATTTCATCTTCCTTCTGGGACATTTTGAAAATGTCATCACCTTTCAAATCTTGACCCCTACAATATTCTTTATACTTTGAAAGAAATAGATTGCTCATTGCATTCCAATCTATTATAGAATTGGTGCCTAATCCCATGAACCATCTTGAGGCAGCCTCTTATAGAGTGGATGGGAACAACTTCAACTTGTGGCCATTAGTTGTGTAGTCATAACTCTAGAAAAGGATGTCAAACTCAAAGAGGAAGGTCTCAAGGTCTTCTATAATAATGTCGTAGGATTTGAGAAGTGCAACAGTAGGTATGTTCTTCAAATTTTTATTACCTTTCTTAGTAGGGATAGGAAAAGGAAAGGTGGGCTAAGCCATTCTTGGAGGAGGGCCTAATGGTGGTGGCTAAAAGATAATACGAGAAAGTGGGTTGTCTTGGTATTCAGGTTCAGTAAAGAGGTTGTTCAAATGCAATGATTCTTTAGAGGATGAAGAGGATATGTGTTCCTGAGTATCAGTGAATGGATTTTCAAAGGTTTCTCCATCTTCACTCTTGTTTTGGGGTTCTTCAAGTTCAGGGTTAAAAATATCAAATGGTTCCTCCTGATTATTATGAGGAAGAAATCTCCCAAGGTGATCTCTCCTTCTATGCATAAAAATGATTACTTAAGACTAAGTTCTAGATTATTAGAACTGAAAATGCAACTACAAAGATAAGTTTGAATTAACACCATCCCTGGCAACAGTGTCAAAAATGCTTGGCCAAATAATGGTATCAGAAACCCATAGCAATGGACTGCCTATTTCAGGATTGGATACCCTAATTGGTTTCAAAATGAATTATTCTATCTCATTTAATTATTGACTAGGGACGTAAACTTGGAATGGCATTCACAAAGTATATGTTCCAAACTCTCTCAATCTTATCACTATCCTATGAAATTCAAATGCTTATGCTTCAGGGAAACTATGCTAAACCAGCAAATGATCTTATTCTAACAAAGCATGGAATCACAGGTAGGAATTACTCTAACCACCTATGCTGCAAGAACAGTCTACCAATTCTATTATCAGTAGCTGCAGGAATAACAGAGTTCTATCTTAGAAATAAATAGGAAAATGAATTCTACACTAACAGAAAAATTCACTCATCAAGTGGACCCCCTTGAATGAGTGAATAGGAAACACAATCAAGATAAAAGATATAAACTCAAACTGAGCATTCTATTCATCCATAACAAAATGATTAAACTTGATTGAAAATAGTATCACAATAGTTATGTTATAAAAACCAATTCATTTGACTAACTCCTAAAGAGTTACATTAGTCGATTATTTGAAGGAAAACTACAACTACCTCCTAAATCTACGATCACTTCATAAATGAGGATTGGTTACAGACTCATAAAGTTTTAGAATAGAAACAACATTAAACATGAATAAATCTCTAGGAATATAGCATTTTGAGGGAACTAAATCCATGCGCCGTATGCAACAAAAAATAGTGATTGATTTTCTCTACTTGCAAAGATCTTACAATCCATGGTTGGCTTTGACTATTCGAACACCACTATGTCGGTTCTTGAATGCTCACGGTAAACACTTGCAAAACAATCGATGCATACACAACCTCCCATATACATATATATCCTTATCATTAATATTAGGAAAATGACATAAAGTTCTAATTAACACTCTTGCAAATCCTATGGCTACAGAAGGAAGACTACCCAGAACATAGCTTAGGAAAGGAAACATTCATTAACATGTATAGCTACTGCATTATACCATTCCTATCCATGAATTCAAGAAAATACCATGTCTTTGAACTATCCACATTTCTATTTCATGTCTTTGCATATATACAAGATACATATAAAAACCATAAGTTCATATGCTTGAAAACCATAAATTCATGTCTGCTTGCAAAATAACTGTTTGAAAGAAGGATAAAAAGTACTATGAAAGATGGCCTTTTAGAAGCCCATCAGCTTCCCCAAGCACCTTGATTGCCTAGCTCCTTAGGTAAGGAGTATGATCTAGTTGAGAAGTTACACACTACTCCTACAAAGATATTCTTGTGGGAGCTTCTTCAAACCTCTCCCACTTATCCTGAGGCCTTACAAAAGGCTTTGTCTACTCTTTCTATCCCACCACCTAACCAAGATAACATAAATACCTTCTTAGAGTGTATGCACACAGTGTCTAATCCTCCTCAAATTATGTTTACTCAAGATGACTTTCCTCCTAAGGAGGTGCAAAACTAGTATGATTCTCTTATGGTTTTCATTCTTATTGATGGAAATCTTATTCAGAGGACTTTGATTGATAATGGGCCAGGTTTGAATGTGTGTAATCTAGATATGCTAAAAGCTATTAAGGCTAATATGACCACTATTAAGCTTGATAACATTCATATTCACAAATTTGATAACATTTCTAAGAAGACCTTAGGAATCATAACTTTACCTGTTAAAGTTGGTCCGATTATTCAGATACCCCAATTCATGTGACGCAATGACCCCTTAATTACAATATTTTATTGGGAAGACCATGGTTGCATAACATACATGCTATCCCCTCCACGCTTCATCACAAGGTTAAATTTATTTTCAATAATGTGATGTGCACTCTTCATGTGGATGATAAGCCTAACAATTTCTTAAACATTGAGTCAATTAAAGATCTTGGACCTAGTGAAGAAAAACAAGAAACTAAAGATGAAACTCAAAGGAATGAGGAACCTATATCTTCTACCTTGTCTGAGGATGATTAGGGAACTTTAGATTTTACTCCTACTTTTATTGGAGAGTATAGGGTTTTCGACCTTTCCTTCATGAAACCCCCAAAAAATCTAAAAAGTGAACAAAATATTCCTATTTCACTTATGGGGGAATTAAAAAATAAATTTGTGTTTTCTTCAACCAATGAAACCATTGAGACTATTAATCCTAATTGCTTTGACATAGTGACCTATGAAGCTCCCTTAAACTTGTTTGATATGGCTGCTCACTATGGTCCTATATATCATTTTCTCTCTAAATATGGTTTTAATGGTCAAGGTTGTGGAAATTTTGAGAAAGGAATACACACTGCTTTAACGAATGATAGTTTTGAACATACCTATGGCTTAGGATTTAACCCATATAAGCAACCTTCCTTCTTTTTGAATGTTAATCACATTTGTAGTGGACTTTTGAAATTAATTAACCCCCACCTTCTCACATTTTACCAAAGGCCATCTTTGGATATCTTTTCCTTTGATGATACTATCACGAAATTCTTGGGGGCATATGAATATTTTCCTTCTTTTCATCATAATAAAATAAATCCTTATTGTCTAAACACTAATGGATATTTTGGGGAAGATAGTGAATCCAAAAAATATCCTGATCCTTTTCCCCCTCTAAAGAATGAAAAGAAAATAAATATGTTAATCAAAGATACAATAAATGTGCAAATCGATGCTAAAGATCCTAAAAAAGTTATCAAGATTGGAAAGTGTCTAGATGAAGATGAGCGTAAGAAACTTACTAACCTTTTCCTTGAATTTTTCTAATATTTTTTCTTGGGTATATTTGGACATGCTTGGCATTGATCCTAAGATTGTCACTCATAATATTGTTCTTGCACCTAATACTAAGCATGTGAAACAAAAGATTCATAAAATGAATCCTAGAATTGCTCTTCTTGTCAAGGCTAAGATAGAGAAGCTCTTAGATGCTGGTTTCATAAGCCCAATAGAATATTCCCCTTGTATTTCCAATATCATAGCTATTTCAAAGGGTGAAAATAGGACAAGGATGTACACTACTTTTCATGATTTAAACAAGGATTTTTTAAAGGATGATTTCCCCCTTCCCAACATTGATATGATTGTAGATTCTATAGCAAGCCACACATTACTATACTTTATAGATGGGTTTTCAAGATATAATCATATATTTATTCCTCCTTATGACCAATATAAGACCACCTTCATTACTCCTTGGGGAAACTTTTGTTGGGTTGTCATGCCCTTTGGGTTAAGGAATGCAGATGATACATATCAATGTGCTATGACATTGATCTTCCATGATTACATTCACAAGAACCTTAAAGATTATGTGGATGATATTTTGGCTAAATATGTATAGAGAGATGAGGATGCTCTCACACTTAGGTTAATCTTTGAAAGGATACGCAAATACAAAATGTGATTAAATCCATGAAAGTGTGCCTTTGGGGTTGATAGAGGAAAGTTCCTTGGATTTATTATTTCTAATTGAGGTATTGAGGTTGATACTGAAAATATTGACGCTATTGTTAACATGCCTCCTCTCTAAAATATCTCACAACTTTGTAGCTTACAAGGGAAAATACAAGATATTCATATGTTTGTCTCTCACTTAGCAGATCGTACTATCCCTTTTACCTCCTTACTTAAGAAAGATACCACTTTCTCTTGGAATGAATATTGTAACTTGTCAATCAAATGATTCCAAACTTATCTTGCTAATCCTCCTATTTTACAATCGGCTCAACCTGATAAGTTGTTCTTTCTTTACACTTATGCTTCTTCAAAAGTGTTGAGTGTTGTCTTAGCTCAGTATGATAAAGATGGTAAATAATGTCCAGTGTATTATATAAGTTGAACCTTGATTGATTATGAGACACGTTACACTACAATTGAAAGACAATGCCTTGGCTTAGTCTCTTCTTGTCAAAAACTTAGACATTATCTCCTTACTGCAAAAATTAATGTGTAAATGAAATTTAATCCTTTGAAGTATCTCATTTCAAAAATAGACTTATTAGGACGTCTTGCTAAATGGGGCATGCTCCTAACTAAATTTGATTTGAATTTTCTCTCATAAATATATTAAACGAAAAGCCTTAATTGATCATCTAGTTAAGGCTCCTTCATTTCAATCTATGTTAGAACCCATAGAATTTCTTAATGAATTTATTTTACCTATTAAAATAGATGAAACCTGGGGATTGTACTTTGATGGGTCTAGATGTCAGACTAGGTTTGGTGCGGGCATTGTGTTAATACCCTCATCTAAGAAACCTATTCCATTATCCTATAAACTTAATTTCTCTTGTACCAATAACATAGGCGAGTATGAAGCCTTAATCATAGGATTGCGTGTAGCTTTGTCTTTACAAATTAAACATGTTAAAATATTTGGAGACTTGCAATTGATTGTGCAACAGATCAATGAAACTTATCAAACGAAGAATGACAAATTGATTAAGTATCACAATCTTTCTAAAAGATTTCTTGAAAAGTCTCCTTGTTATTCCATTTAGACATTACCTAGGAAATATAATAGGCACACAGAGTCATTGGCTAGTGCAACATCCTTGATCTCTTTAGATGACGGAGTGATGGATTTTTAGTTTACCATTCAAACCTTGACTAGCCCTTCTATCTCTGAGAATCCTTTATTAGATGTGACTTGTTTAAATATGTAACTTGATGAATGGTATTCACATATCTACCATTACCTAAAAGATGGTTCCTTGCATGGATCGAAAACTAGAAACTATAGAAATAGATTTTGCAAGCTCGCATTCCGTTATATAATTCTCATGGGTGTTCTCTATAAATGATCTTATGATGGTCTTTTGCTTAAATGCCTTGGTAAGAGTGAAATCCCAGTAGCATTACAAGAGGCTCATGCTGGATCTTATGGAGGACATTTCGGTGGAAAATCATTAGTCAACAAACTTCTTTGCATGGGATACTATTGGAAAATTATGGAACAAGATTCCTTTGCCTTTGTCAAAAAGTGTCCTTAGTGTTAGCATCATAAAAATTTGATCCATGTTCCCACCTATGCGTTGCGCTCACAAGTGCCTCCCTTCTTCTCTTGGACACACCTATATCCTTGCAACAACTAACTACTTTACTAAGTGGGTTGAAGTTGTTCCTCTTCATTTGAATACAAAAAATGTTATTTGTGATTTTATTCTTCAAAATATTATTTCTTGATTTGGTATTCCCATGGAGAACATTTATGATAATGGAACTCAATTTAAGAGAAAATAAGTGAAATCTCTCTTGGAGAAATATCATATGCATCAATGATTATCTACCCCTTATTTTTCTCAATCTAAAGGCCAAGTTGAAGCTTCTAACAAGGGTATTGAATAAATCCTTCAAAAGACTGTTAATAAACATGCTAAGGATTGGCACATGCAAATGATCTATGCATTATGGGCTTATAGAAAAAGTGTTTGTATTGTAACTGGAACATCACCTTATAGTTTGGTTTATGGAACTAACACATTTATACCAGTAGAGTTAGAGATTCCTTCTTTAAGGGTTTCCTTCAAGGGCATAATCGATAAAGATACTTTCAGAGAGCCATGTTTACAAGAACTTGAGATGTTAGATGAACAATGTATTAATTATTTAGAACATATTATGGCCTATCACAAATCTGTTAACAAAAGATACAATGGAAAAGTGATCAAACATTCCTTTTCAGTAGGTGACTTAGTTCTTTACGAAAATCAGAGAAATGTGAATGCTCCACCTGGTGAAAAAGGAAAGTTTAGCCCTAATTGGTTAGGTCCTTACATTGTCACAAAAGTGTATGGCTCTGGAATGTATAAGATTTTTGATATGAATGGTGTGCCTCTCAAGGAACCTATTAATATTATGCATTTACGATGTTATTATATTTAATCTTTCATTATGAAAATATGCTTACCTTTTCCTTTTTGAGTATTTCTTTTAGCATTCTCAAATGTGGTGTATAATGTTTTAAATGTTATACTTTAAAGTGTGAGTGCATAGTTTTGTCATCAATTCATGTTTCTTTCATTTATTTTCTTATGTTATTAATCATAGATTAATCATGGAAACAATAAAAAGAGATATAAAAACATGTATGTCCATCATATATATATATATATATATAACTATTTTGGTATACAAAGAAGGCACTAAGAAAAATGTGTTCGGTAACATAATAGTGCATCAAGCATGATCCATAGGACGATGAGAGCTAGATCTCTTGAATCTAGGGCGTGATGACGGTACTGCTCTATGTACAATCGAAGTATAGGTGTGGCTTTGTGATGAGATCCTATCTAAATGGCTATGAGATCTATGCTGCTGCTCTTGTAGCTCATGCTTTAGCCTCTCCACTCTCTCTACTTTCAACTGTAGCTCCACTGCTATAGGCATGAAGAAATCTTTGTGTCTCCTAGGATCTCGTGCCCCCTTGAAATAAATCTATGATGTGGAAGGGATCTGGGATGATACGACCATGGCCATTAGGACATCTCTCATGAAGGATCTCCACTCCTCTGTGCTAGCTGCATGTTACATGTTTCATTTGTCATTTACAATATATTTTTAAAATGAAAATTTTGCACCTAATTTAATTTTAATCATACTTGGATCTCCCTCATGGAAGATAGGGTTGATATTTTGAATGGGTAATGTGGGTGGGGGCTAACTGGACTCTCTCTCTCTCTCTCTCTCTCTCTCTCTCTCTCTCTCTCTCTCTCTCTCCGTGGTGGGGCATCTCTATTGTAGCATATGTTGATCGAGACTGTAGGGGCCTTGCTGCTACAAGGGATGGTGGTTCTTCATTTTTTGATGCATCATCTCTGCCCTCTGTTCCCATGGCCTCTTTAACTATGGTTGGATCATCCTCATCCTCATTCTCCTCCTCCTCTCTATGCTGAGACCTGAAATAAGGGCCTAGATCTCCAATCGGATATTCATTTGGGAACACAGGTCTTGTTCCTTGAACATTGATGTATCGTAAGTAATCCCATGATACCCCTGCATCCATGACTATAGGAGGGACATCGACATAATCTAGACCCTTAGTGTCTATCAGCTCTATGTCATTAATGGTCTATTGAGGTATAACCCCTAGCCTCTACATGTATCTTCTCCCATGAGTGTACATAGATACCTGTGCTGGTGGACCTTGCTGAAGACCAACCTATCTCATCACTCACTTAATATAGGAGGGCATCACTATATAATCATGAATTCCCTCTAAAATCCTTTATCTCTGCATCCATCTCAGTTGTATTATTGTGTCTATCCATGCTATCATGTGATGGTAGGGTATCCCTACAATGTCTGTACCTCCAAGATGATCTAGTTTGACCCTCCAGTACAAAGTATCTTCAAATATCCAAGAGAAACCCAGTGGATATGAAAACACTCTTGGTAACTTAGCTGCTATGTCTATGGAACATCCCATAGGCCATGTGCATGTCAGATGCTCAAAGGCCTATACCTATAAGAGTGTGCACATAGTCAAGATGTGTCTTTAGTACCTAAGAAACTTCTTGAGCTTGTAATAGAGGTGTGCAAGAACACTCCATCCCCATGCATACACTATAGAATCCCTCTCCATGTGCCAAACAACATGTGTAAGAGGAGTGTAGAAAATGGTTCCCTTTGTATCGAGCATCACTGTTGTGGCCATGGTACAAAGTATTAATTTTCTAAGAAATAGAGTCTTCCCTAGTAAGATACCCTTTAGGATCACATAATTAGGTCTCCCTCTATCTTTGTATGGAAGACCCATATAGTATTCAAAGTCTCTCTCGATCTCCTCTAGATAACGGTTGACCCGAGGTCTAACTGTCGGTCCCCAAACTGGAAAGTGTAGGATCTAGTACATGTCCTCTAGCATGATTGTCATCTCTCCAACTGGTTTATGGAATGAACATGTGTCCTCATCTCATCTCTCCACCAATGCAAAAAGCATAGCCCTATGAAATCAGATGTGAGGAAGTCGAGCTATGCAGTAGAGTTTGGTGTCTCTCATCACATATGTATCTGCTGCATCTAGATCTCCTATGTGTTCCCAAATGTACATCATAATGTTCGACATATAATGCTCCCTCATCACTAGAAGCTCCTATAATGGCAACATGGAAATGTTCAAATTAGTACTCGGTAATCTTATGGAAATATTTGACTCAAAAATATGTAATTTGACCTATCTAGGGAACATGTCAACTTCTTAGGACTAGGTCAAATTTGTGGAAAGAGGTCAACTTTCTCCCTGAGGAACAGGTTGACCTCCCAGGAATAGGTTGACTTCTTGACTTAGTAAGTAGAAAAAACTTCCTAGAATATGCATAAAACATTCCTAGGCTAGTAAAATAGAAGGAAAACAAATGGATATAGGCAATAGGCATCAAAACATACCTCCTCTAGCTTTACGCCCTTTGGCACTGCCAGCCGAAGCATCTCCATCTGCATCAGCCATAGTTCATCTTTCCTCGACATCTTGCTTTTTCTTATTGTTCACCTTCAAGACATTGTTCCAAATGAGCTCTTACAAAGGTAACTTTTCTTTATATGTGATACTAATTAGGTTACTTTCTAAGTTTGGTTTAGGATGTTAGCTTTCCTATCGCTCTTTCGATCATATCTTGAGCTCGGTAGCTCTGATTCACATGTCATTATAAGCATCAGATTTGTGATTCAGTTACCTTATTGTCCAAGTACCTTTGAAAACATTTAGGAGTCATCTTGAATAGATTTGAAGGTTACTTGTCTTCACCTCTCTTATTCAATTCACCATGGTAAACATGATACCCTGTTTCACCTTTTTTTTAATAAGCAAGCCAGAATAGGGGGCATATAACTACTTGCAAACTTCATCAGCTTTTGCTAGTAAGACCTAGGCATTTTTTATTTTCACTAACATGTGGTTTTGTAGGATGCGGTTACTAATGTTTTCTTATAGGAATTGTGCATAAGGAATTAGCCATATCCTTTTTCATCTATATATGCTTTTCTTACTTTAGCTTGCATATGCACGTAGTCTCATATACCGCTAAAGTGGGGGCTAAATGTACCATCTTAAATTGGACGCACTTCAATTTATGACCTTTTAGCTTCTCTTTAGTATGTTTTGCATTGCATAATTACATTTTGAGCACACACCCTCTCTCTCTCTCTCTCCTAGTTGAAATTGAGGTAGGACCTAGAACAATTCCTCCTAGATTTCCCTATTTTTCACTCATAGGCTGAGATAGGATCTAATCTCTATGTAGCCTCATCTTTCTAGGCCCCATTTTTCCTGAATCTAGCTTAATATTCTTAATCCCCAATACACATTACACCCAGAATCTCTGCAGATCTTGGGACCTTACAAAATCTAGGTTATTTCAAGAGTTATGCTTGGAAGCCCCTCCTTCTCTTGTATTGAATGGCTTAGGGTGAAAGTGTTAAATCTGGTACACCTAGTTACATTGTTAAAAATCATTGATACCATTTCCCCCCTAAACATATATACATCTCATAAAATCATTACATCTCATAAGCATTGCATCCCATGACATATATGAGCATAAATTAACCATCACATAATCATATATACATCTACAAATCATAATCATCAGTGCATCCATAAAATATCTTACATATGCATTCATCATATAAGCATAAAAAATAGATCACAGTATCCATCATAAAGAATAAATGAGAAATTCCTCGACATTTACGCATAAATCATACATCCTACATAAGCCATATAAATATGCATCCATCATAGCAGTCCGTTGCATAATCATATAGCTCAAAAATCATAATGTCCAAGTACAATGATAAAAAGAAAAGGAGAAGAACCATAATATCTATGAAAAGGGAGTATATCAAAGTACATCTGAGTGATCAATATACATCAATGTCATCATCAAAAGATAAAAACACATATACGTCAACCAAATATGAATCTGTTGGATAGATCATCAAAATGATGCCACCTATACTTTTACCACTTGCACCTGTAGATGGTCCATCACTACCCCTTTTCCCTGCACCTAGTCCCCCTAGAGGCCTAGGAGGTGGACATTTAACCCCATGAATCTCTGTTTGACCATGATCTAATCCATCTCTAACACTCTTTGCATATAAAGGAGGTCTCCTATCTACAGGCACTACCTGATAATACAATTCCCAATAGTACTCATTCTTCTGTGTCTCATATATGAGATATTGAATAGTCCAACGAGTGACACCCTCTGTACAAATATTCTCTATCATGTGGGATAACTCCTTAGCTGCACCCCATTACTCTATAGCGTGATCCCTCTCACTTCTAGTAGTGGCCAACTTAGTCTCAAGGGCCTAAATCATGTCCTGTGCCTATGTCAATCGTGCCTGTAATGGGGTAATCTCTGCCTACCCAATAGCCAAATCACCACACAATCTTTGCATAATATCCTTCCTATCAACAGGCTAGGTTGTAGCAATTGATAGATGTCCCTGTGTAATTTATAATCTAAACAATGAAGTACACCTAAATGTGACTTACATGATAGCCATCCTTGATCTAGAATATCATTTGTAGAAGCACCTCTCCCTCTACTGGAAACACCACCTCAGTTAACTCCATCTACACCTATGGAAACACCACCTTAACCCCTAACTCCACCTCTCTACCACCAAGGTCTATCATCATCATCACTCTCCAAAGGAGGAACTGGCTCATTTGGAGAATTCAGCTATGGGAAAAGATGTGTCACAAACTATTGTACATACTAACCTATGTCACACCGACATCTAGAGTATAGCCCATATAATCCCAAGTTAATGGTACTAAGCCTTGGTACTCCTCAAGTGTTGTTTCATATGAAACACTTGGTCCCCAAGTGGTTCTATCCTTTTGTGTATGAGCACACACAAAAGATCCCTATGGCATGCCCTGAGTTTGACCATATTGTCTGAATACCTTGGTCCCCAAAAATATCTCAAGATCACATAAGGATTTTGGCCAATAAGCCATTGAGACACAAATAAAAATGGCACCTCTATTTGTCCTCATGCGAAGCCTCACAATGAAGATAGGGTCTCCAACAAACTACATTAATGTCATTAATTCTCCACCTCCATTACTCTAATTTGCCTAGTTGAGACTAGACAATAATACCACTGCAACCATAAATAAAAGCATGACCCACTAGAAACACTCTATCATCAATAGATTGTGTCACTGGGATGTCATCCCAGACATGAATATGCAGAAACATTACACTTGCAAATAGACTCGGTCCATGATCATATACTACCTGATGTAGCTCATGATACAAGTGTGCCAAAATGTATGATCCCTAGGAAAATTATCGAGGTTGTGTAATCATATCCTCTAAAATTTGACCCCAGCCAACAATAAAGCCATGTGCTCTCCAGTTAGTAAGCATGAAACCTATAATGAATCTCGCCAAAATTGAAAGGAGTGGGGCATATCTCCTCAACATTGTCTCCCAAAAAATTGTATATCTTGCAATTTGATCGTCGCCAAAAATATGTCGCAACATATCAATACCACCATCATCCTCAAGATCATAGTTACTAGCTCACCAATGACTTGGCTATCTGGAGGATCCTGTAGATGTCCTTGAGAGTGACCATCATCTCTCTGGTCAGAAAGTGAAAGATTTTATGGTCACTATGACATCTATCTACTAAGGTTGTCAACAAAACTCATTTCACTTGATATCGAGGCATATCCAACAAGGAACCTAATCTACATCACCCTATCAGCGGCCAATCCTCTAGAAACAATTGAGGAATCATATCAATGGGCTTAGGGTATGGACCCCTCATTTTTAGCTTCCCCAAAAGAAGTTGATAAATAAAACATTAAGAAGTCAAATATTGATTGGTCATATTAAAAAAGTTAATCAACACATCAATATATCCTATTCGCTCAGGTAGGATTTGAGATAATTTCGATGAACACATCTATTTTTTATCCTCTAGATCTTGAGGTCAAAACATCAAAACCTAATCCAATCATCTAACATCATTAATAACATCAAAAAATGATTGACCAAACAATAGAAAAGCTTCTAAAATCAAATTTTAATCAAATGCGATATTATGTGGTCTATATGCGGCTAAACACCATATGCGACACAAAACTCTTGTATGTGATGGGAACACATTCGTATGTAATGGGATATGTATGTACAACATAAAATATAGTGTATGTGATGCAAGAGAGGGCATATATGTGATAGAGAATCAAATGTGATGCTAAACTATCTATATGTGATGCAAAATGAATGAGATAAGCCATAATCACGTAAATCAAATGCGACAATCTAGGTTTTGGATGAGACGCAACAAATTTTGAATGCGATGCAAAACTAAGAGTATGTGATGAAACAAAATAAAAAATGACTTTTCAATTAAAAACATGCCAAAACCAATCAAAATTGACAAAACAAGGAGGAAAACATGGCACTCATCAGTGGTCCATACGCTGCGGGTCTTTGATGCCAACGAACCTTCTCGAATCGATGATCGAAAAGTAAATGGTAAACGTGTAAATGAAAGTAAAAAATGGCCTTTTTACCCTTAAATTACATGTTTTTGACCTAATGAGCATCTGGAGGGTATTTTATCACATCAATTTTTTGAGACCTATTATCAAATTTTCACCGGGGCATTATTTTAATCAAAATTTTATTGCGAGTTAAATCAAAATGATAAAAGATTGTAAACATTTTTAAAAATTTCAAAAAAATATAAAATCTTCAAAACTATCAAAGAATCACAAAATCATTTTGATTTATCTCATGAGGGGGCATACACACATCAAAACGCAAAATTCTCATAATTGGAACGAATTTTAAAAATTTGGGGCATTGAGCATCAAAATTTCAAAATTTCAAATTAGGGTATCAAGGGAATCAGAATTGCAAATTAGGGACATCAAGAAATTTAGTTAATAAAGTCAAAATTCCTCTACTATGTAAATTGAATTAAACATTCAATTATATAGTTCACCATTAATTAGTTAATTCTTTCAAATAAAATTAATTCTAACCCATTCACACCTCATCACATGTCATAACCAATTCACATGCCACCTCATCTATGACTAAGTAATAAATTCTTTTGAATTAATTAAATCTTAATTTATCTCAACAACCATAAAAGAATATTCTACAAAGTATCTTTCACAATCAAGCAATGAGAGAGAAGCATACATATATCACCAAATAGCCTTTGATATCCTAGCCATTAAATCTTTTTAATCAATCTTGACCATTGATTTAAAAAAACACACCCCAAAGCCTTGGAAAATCCTATAAATAAGGAGCATTCCTTGTTCATTTGCATCCACTTTCATTTGAGCAAGTGCATTAAATACCCATATTTTCATTTGAGAATCCTTATCATGGAAATCTTAGTTTCATTTGCATCTAGTTTATTTGATTTCTTAGCTAATTGTGCATTGTTCTTCATTCTAGCATAGATCTTTCGTATAATTTAGCTTAAGTTGCTCATTCTCATCTTGCATTTATTTCAAATTCATAATTATAATGATGGAAAATCTTAAATATCATGTCATTTAGCTTACACTTGCATATCAATTCTCATTTCCTAGGTTGTCATCTTTGAGATCTTATTGCAACTAAGAAAAAATAACTAAGAGTGATTAGACCCTTAGGATTAGAGAGAAATGAGATGCTCTTGAGTAGTTATTTGATGTTTTTATCAAGTTCTTATCATGATTTGGTCTAATTACTCAAAATAATGTTTCATTGTTGTTTGTGATTCAAATAATTGCATACATATCCATTGACGAATACCTCTTAGCACTTTATCCCATAAAGTTAAAAAATTATGAAGAAAATTTACAAAATCTAAAGAAATGGTACTTTTATCCAAACTAGATAGATTCAATCTTAGTAGTTGTACATGGTGAGAGTTGTGTCTTACCAAACTATGTGTGTTAGAAGAATATCATGATCAAAAGCATGTTCCTCATAAAGATAAGTGGTAGATTCAAATCCTCAACAAAATTTCATTAGCTTTTTTCATGGCCACTCTAGAATTCAACCTAGAGCTTCTATCAAAGTGAGTATATTTCCATAATCCATAAGTTATCTAGATGCTACTTCTAGATTCGATTGTGTGAGTATTTTTAACATCAATTTTTTAAATCCCACTCCATGATCCGTCATGAGGATGATAGAGCTTCTATTTAGTGGAAAATGAAAAGTAGGCTAGGACCTTATCATGCAACAAATATGAAGTTATGCAAACAAAAGATATAGTTTTAGATCTAATATAAAATAATAAAATAAAAAAGGAAAACCCTTGGGTAAAAGGAAGCGATTTGAGATATTAGGCTCACCAATTGAAGAAGATGAAAACTTAAGGACTAGATCCTCTTCTAATTAATTTATGCTAATGCTAATGATTGTTAACTAAAGTATATCGATTAACAAAAAATGTGTTGATCTAAGTATGAGACAAGTATAGAAGAAATTGAAACGAGTAAGAATGATTTTGTTCCTCTAAGGGGTTAATGTTCAATATGGTTGTGATTTAATTATAATTATGCCTTGTAAATAGATTTTTTCTATAACCTTTGAATATTTATGAAGATACATGTCCTTACATTTTGAAAATCAATTAGATAGAATGATTACTACAATCTTTTCTTCACACAACCACAATCTTATCCATTTTATTTTTTAACTCATTTTTATCATGTCTTTGTTTATTAAAATTTTACACTTGCTTCTAAATCTACGCAGAGTTGAGACATTATTTATGAACCCCTTTAAAGAACTCCATTTGTTAGGGTGTCAAAATATTTGAAGTTCCTCATTGTGCCTTGATCAAGTCCATTGACAAACCAAAAAAAAAGAGCAATGACGAGATAAAACATGTTGAGTGATCTAGGATTGTCCATTATTACTTGTAATGATATTTGACTATTAATAATATTCAAACAAAAATATTGACAATTGTGTAAATGAGAATAGAAAGAAGAAAGACAAGGGTGCCAATCATTTTCTATGTAGTTAGTATATTGTTGATGTTAGCCTACCTTTATTAATAAAATAATATAGCACATTATCCATTTTATTAATAGAATTAATTAGAAGGAAAATAAAGCCTTCTCTACAAATACATTTTTATCTATATATTAATTTATGTATCAGATTATAATAATAACATATATCTAAACTGGAAGTTATCCTCATTATTTGGTTAAGATCATAAGAAATAGGAAGATTATCACCAATTAGACAATAAGTGATGGCAAAGGAATATACTCCGGGGGATCCAACCTGACAGGAGCGACTGAGGGATTCTTCATTAGCTCGTCCAAATCCTGACCACCGTAACTCCCCCGGTGAAGCTCCGCATGGGCTCCCTCACTGGACCGTTCTTACACAAACAATACGATGTCTTCCCCTTCACTCCGCCCGTGAGATCATCCAGAAAGTCCATGTGACCGTAGTCTACGGCCACGAAATGATAAGCCGGAGGGCTGCACAACCTGCATAAAATAAAGTTGTCACACAGACAATTTCAGAATTCCGTAACTATTTCCTCCAAATCTGTTCAGTTTTCAAATATGTTAAAACAGTGTATGCAGAGAAGTACATTCCCTGAGGAGCGACTGTGACGTATCCGTGGGAAGCAATGTGTTGCAGAAGTTGAGTGTAGAAGCTGTTGACGAGGAGGTAGCCGTGGAGGAAGAGGAGGACAGGGTACTCTCCTTGCGCACAAGGGACAACCACCAGGAGGGGTTTGGGAGGGCTTTGTTCTCCTCTACCTTGAGATATCGT
Organism: Chamaecyparis obtusa; assembly: GCA_027943335.1. Taxonomy (NCBI): domain Eukaryota; kingdom Viridiplantae; phylum Streptophyta; class Pinopsida; order Cupressales; family Cupressaceae; genus Chamaecyparis; species Chamaecyparis obtusa. Next base: position 149,152 of record BSBK01007900.1, read on the forward strand.
TAGGGTTTGAGTGGGCAGAGGGCCGAGCTTGAACACGTCTTCCACTCCCATTTCAGTGTAGGTGAGGAGGGATGGTTGCACACATGTTCAAATGTTTGTATTTAAAGTCAAAATATCGGATAATGCCTCTCTGTCTCTCTTCCTACCATTGCTGTTCCTGTTGCGTTTTGTCTTGGTTGGTAGGGGACCAGTTTTCCTTTGCCTTATCACAAAGGAATGAATGTTTGTTTTCGGTTACATTCGAGTAGGTGATGAACATTTGAAATTAGTGGGTAATGTATCTCCTCATTGAAAAATAAAGTACGTGGAATAACATTTTAGTATCAATAGCGGGGACACCCCATAGCTGTTTCTATCACGTTTTTCCTTGCGTCAGATTAACTAGGAGGTGGGACCATTTTTTCCTCGTATTGAAAGGGCATAGAATCCCATTAACTTGTCATATTCTAGGGGAATAAGATTGACATGAATGAATGAATGTTATCCTTTTATCACAAAGGAATGAATGAATGTATGTTTTTATAACATTTAGCTATAGATAATCAATAACAAAGATATGAAAAGAAACTTATCGTACTGCACAAAAAATTGAAATAAATTTCAATTAAATTATTATGGGTTGAAAATGGATAATTTTAATAATGGTTACTGAAAATCAAATAAAAAAGAATAAGAATTTAATTTTGGAAAAAATATAAAAATAATTCTTTGAGGTTTCTATATCAAAAATGCTAGGAAAAGAACAGATATGATATAGGGAAAGAAGAGTAGGAAGAGATAGATAGTGGTTGGAAATAAACCCTAATCTCATACCAATCTTCCCTACGACAAGGGTAGGCAAACCCTTAAATCCTCCACTGCCTATATAAGTTTGGCGTAATCATTATTGGGACATATCTAAGGAAAGAGAAAGAATATTCAAATCCAAAAAAAGACAACTCCTAGTCCACACCAAAAACCGGTTTGCAGAGAGGGGTGCAAGCATTAGCAGATCTAGGGAAGGGCTCTAGCATCAGGACTTACAACGAATCAAAGACAAAAGGAAGGATTTATTTGGTAACACAAGGAGTTGAAAGAGGGTGAAGACAATTGAGGAAAGACGCTTCAAACATAAATGATAGCTATGGATGGCCATACAGTTGGAGAACCATCCATCACATTCTCAGGGGAGTTTCTTAAAGAAAAGATGAGATGACTACAACAAGCCCTTATTTGTAAGTTCTAGAACATTACTCTCTCATTTTAGGATTTTTGTAAATGGACCAAAGATCATTGGAGTGATAAATGAAATAAAACCTTTAGATTCCTCTATTGGCTTCTTTGTAGTGATATTCAAATCAAAAGAAAGTAGGAATAAGTATTTTAAGAAAAATAATTCTAGACATATGCAACATTGGAGTCCAAATTTCAATAGTAGGAATCAACCTATCAAATTTATTCCTATGCAGATTCAACTAGAAAACCTACCTCTAGAATATAGAGATGCAGACACACTAGAGGTGTTTGGAAACAAACTAGGCATCTTCTTGAAATTAGCTTTTTCTATGGAGTCTCATAGCTCTAGAATTTGCATTATTGTGGTCATTGAAAAAAAAACTCCCAAAATTGATTAAAAAGATATCAAAATTTGGGGTGTGGATTCAAAGGATTTGTACGATCATTTAGATAGGGCTTTAGAAACTTTTCTTCATAAAATGGACTCTAGTGGAACTATTCAAGATACATAAGATCTTTGTAGCATAAAACCTTATAGAATAATAGAAGCATCTGAAGTAGAGGATCTATGGAGAGCATCCACATTGGATTTCAATTTCCTTTTCCTAGAAATAATGAAGGATATGAAGGAAGGGAAAGAAAGACACGATAAGTTAGAGGAAATGGAAGAATAGTATTCTACTGATTTTATGGACCATATTTTGGAGATGGTTCCACTTATGTAACAAAATTCAAGAAAGAAATATTATTATGACAATCAATTGAGGATTTGAGAAGAAGAAATATCAAATTAAAAAAATATGTAGAGGAACAAGGATATCATATTCTAAGGGTTTCAATTTCTCAGAGGTGAAGGCCATGAAAAGAGACAAATGGGTAACCCAAAAAGTAAGGAAGCTTCTTTGTGTAGAGTAAATTTGACTAGACTTGGGAAAAATGTTGAGGAGCTTGGGAGGATTTCTATTGATGAGAGTCCTTCTAGGATTCCAACATTGGGGATGGAGAATATGAACAAGTCTCAAAAAATGGGAAAGTATAAATACGGTCATGGAAACACCATATGAGTTGAAGTGTCTTTGTTAGTTATAGATGGAAATATATCTTGGTCAAAATTGGATAACCACATGGATGGAAAGGGTTAAAAAATACCTAGTAAGATACCCTTCAGGCTCACCTGATCGGGTCTCTCTCTATCTTTGTATGGCAGACCCATACAATATTCGAAGTCTCTCTTGATCTCTTATAGATAACGGTTGACATGAGGTCTAACTATCATTCCCTAGACTAGCAAGTGTAGGATTTGGTACATGTCCTCTAGCGTGATTGTCATCTCTCCAACTAGTAGATGGATTAATGAACATGTGTCCTCATCTCATCTCTCCATCAATACCAAAAGCATAGCCCTGTGAAATCAGATGTGAGGAAGTCAAGCAATCCTGTAGAGTCTGGTGTCTCTCATTACCTATGTACCTATTGCATATATCTCTCCTATGTGCTCCCAAATGTATATCATAACATTTGACATATAATGATCCCTCATCACTGGAAGCTCTTGTAGTGGCAACATGGAAAGGTTCAAATTAGTGCTCGGTAATCATATAGCAATATTTGACTCAAAACTATGTAGTTTCACCTGTCTAGGGAGTAGGTCAACTTCTTAGGAACATGTCAACTTCCTGGGAAGAGGTCGACTTACACCTTGAGGAACAGGTTGACCTCCCAAGAATAGGTTGACTTCCTGAGAATAGATTGAATTCCTTACCTAGTAAGTAGAAACAAATTCCTAGACTATGCAGAACACATTCCAAGACTAGTAAAATAGAAGAAAAAAAAATGGAAACATGTAATGGGCATCAAAACATAGCTCCTCTAGCTTTGCACCATCCATTGGTGCTAGTCAGAGCATCTCCATCCGCATCGGTGATGGTTCCTCTTTCCTCAACATCTTGCTTTTTCTTATTGTTCAGCTTCAAGCAATCGTTCCAAATGAGCTCTTACAAGGGTAACTTTTATTTATATGTGCTATTAATTAGGTTACTTTCTAATTTTTGTTTAGGATGTTATCTTATTCTAGCGCTCTTTTGATCATACTTTGAGCTCGGTAGCTCTGATTCACATGTCATTATATGCATCGTATTTGTGATTTAGTTACCTTGTACATTGTCCAAGTGACTTTGAATACATTTAGGAGTCATCTTGAATAGTTTGAAGGTTACTTTCTTCACCTCTCTTATTCAGTTCACTGTGGTAAACATAATACCCTATTTCACCTTTTTTTCAAATAAGCAAGCCGAAACAAGGGGGCATATAGCTACCCATGAACTTCATTAGCTTTCACTAGTAAGATCTAGGTGTTTTTTATTTTCACTAACCTATGGTTTTGTAGGATGAGGTTACTAATGTTTTCTTGCAGGAATTATGCATGAGGACTTAGCCATATCCTTTTTCAACTATATATGTTTTTCTTAATTTAGCTTGCATATGCATGCAGTCTCATATACTGCTAAAGTGGGGAATAAATGTACCATCTTAAATTGGATGCACTTTTATTTATGACCTTTTTAGCTCCTCTTTAGTATGTTTTGCATTGCATAATTGCACTTTGAGCACACACCCTTTCCCTCTCTCTCTCTCTCCTAGGTGAAATTGAGGTAGGACCTAACACTTCCTCCTATATTTCCCTATTTTTCACTCATATGTCAAGGTAGGATCTAATCTCTATGAAGCCTTCTCTTTCTAGGCCCCATTTTTCCTGAATCTAGTTTCAGATTGTCAATCCTTGATACACATTATGCTTGAAATTTCTACAGATCTAGAAACTGGGTTATGAGCTTGAGATCTTGGCACCTCGGGGAATAGGTCGACCAGGTCAACTTTTTCCCAGATGGTCGAGGTTTGTTGGGCCTAGACCTATTTGCAAATTTTTGGTAAATCTCACTCACTACAGTTAGCTCCCATGGGGGTAATTATGAAAATTCACTTTAAAATGACATCCAAAGCATCATTTGCACATGATGGAAGCATGGTACTAGCACATATAGACACCCCAATCTGAAATAGATAAATTTCAAGGTGGAATCTGAGGGATAGATCTTATTCTTTCATTGCAAAGTGATAACTTCATCAACAATTCAAGAATTCAAGCATTTTCGAGCAACTACATGGCATCATCAAGATGCAAGGGGATCATGAAGATGGTTAGAGTACTTTATCCTTGGGGGATGGGTATGATTTCTATGCTATGTTCATATCTGATCTTTAATTTTCTATATCTTGCACATTTACATGCATGCTAGGTTTTCACTAATAGAGTATATTCTTAGCATTTCTAGCTATTTTACATTTTAGATCTACAATCTAGGATTCACAAGAACTACATATACACACAAAATATTTTTAATGGCTATTCATGGAGGTGGAAACCACCAAAATATGGGGGTTGACTAAGGAAAACCCCTTTATAGCCACCCACACACACATATTCTTTCATAGATTTATAGGTTATCAGCTGGACAGTTACAAATTGAGAGCCACCAGAAAAACTCAGGTCAACTTCAGTAAAGTGCCCCAAGAACACGATGACTTGGTCGATATGTTTCAAAACATGGTGACATGGTTGACCTATTCCTGACAGCCTAAGATTTTTAGTATTTTTTGGGTTTTCAGTTGCGATCGTAGATCTGCCCTCAAGAATTCATCTACAAGCCCCAAACATTAGTTTTCAGAGTAGAAAAGAACATTCCATCACACATCTCAAGGTAAGTATCCTATCCCTTATTTCATTTGTTAATATAGATCTATTTTTGTGTCTTAGTTGGGCTGAATTCTTATATCTTGCATTTATATCCACTTTGTTTATCTCAATTTGATAAGTTTAATTTCACACATACATTCATCTATCCTTTTATTAATTATAACATTGCATGAAAGAGGCCTTGATAGTTTACTTCCCTAAGGTAATTTTGGTTTGGTATTGACACCCTTCATCATTTTGGGACCTTGCAAAATCTAGGTTTTTTCAAGAGTTATGCTTGAAAGCCCCTCCTTCTCTTATATGGAATGACTTAGGGAGAAATTTTTAAATATGGTACACCTAGTTTACATTGTTAAAAATAATTGATGCCATTTCCCCCCTAAATAGATATACATCTCATAAAATCATATACATCTCATAAAATCATTACATCTCATAAAATCAGTACATCTCATAAGCATTGCATCCCATGACATATATGAGCATAAATTAACCATCACATAATCATATATACATCTACAAATCATAATTATGAATGCATCCATAAAATATCTTACATATGCATTCATCATATAAGCATAAAAAGTAGATCATAGTATCCATCATAAAGCATAAATGATAAATGGATTGACATAGAGCATAAATCATACATCCTACATAAACCACATAAATATGTATCCACCATAATAGTTTGTTGCATAATCATATAGCTCAAAAATCATAATGTTCAAGAACAATGATATCAAAAAAGGAGAAGAACCATAGTATCTAGGATGAGAGAGTATATCAAAGTACATCTGAGTGATCAATATACATCAGTGTCATTGTCAAAAGATAAATACACATATATGTCAATAAAATATGATATCAACCAAGAGGAACTAGGCATGGTTGCATCTTGAATTTTTTGGACGAATCAGCAAAATGCTGCCACCTATACTTGTCCCACCAGCACCTATAGATGCTCCATCACTACCCATTTTCCCTGTACCTAGTCCCCCTAGAGGCCTAGGAGGTCGGCATGTTACCCCATGAGTCTCTGTTTGACCATGATCCAATCCACCTCTAACACACTGCAGATGAAGGATCTTGGACTATCTGCAGGTACTACCTGATCATAATACAATCCCCAATAGTACTCACTCCTCTTCATCCCATACATGAGATATTGAATAGTCCAATGAGTGACACCCTCTATATAAATATTCTCTATCATGTGGGATAACTCCTCATCTACATCCCATTACTCTATAGAATGATCCCTCTCAATTCTAGTAGTGGACAACTCAGTCTCAAGGGCCTAAATCCTGTCTTGTACCTATGTCAATCATGCATGTAATAGGGTCATCTTTACCTATGCAGTAGTCAACTCACTACACAATCTTTGAAAAATACCCTTCCTTTCAATAGGTTGGGCTATAGCAATTGATGGATGTCCCTGTGTAATATGTTTTGCACCATGAAGTACACCTGAATGAAACCTGCATGCTAGCCATCCTTGATCTAGAATATCATATGTAGAAGCACCTCTCACTATACTAGAAACCCCACCTCAATAAAATCCATTTAAACCTATGGAAACACCACCTTAACCCCTAATCCCACCCCTCTACCACCAACGTCTGTCATCATTATCACTCTCCAAAGGAGGAATTGGCTCATTTGGAGAAGTTAGTTGTGGGAAAGGATGTGTCACAAACTGTTGGACATATTGACCTATGTCACACTGACATCTATAATATGTCCCATATAATCCCAAGTTAATGATACTAAGCCTTGGTACTCCTCAAGTTTTGTTTGATATGAAACACTTGGACCCCAAGTCGCTCTATCCTTTTGTGTATGAGCATACACAAAAGATCCCTATGGCATGCCCTGAGTCTAACCATACTATCTAAATACCTCGGTCACCAAAAATATCTTGATTACATAAGGATTATAGCCAATAAACCATCGATACATAAATAACCTCTATTTGGTCCTCCTGCTAGGCCTCACAACCAAGATAGGGTCTCCAAAAAACTATATCAATGTCATCAATCCTCCACCTGCATTACTCTAATTTTCCTAGCTTAGGCTAGACAATAATACCATTGTAACCAAAAATAAAAGGATGACCGAATAGACACACTTTATCATCAATAGATTGTGTCACTGGGATGTTCTCCCAGATAGGAATATGTAGAAACACTACACTTGCAGATAGAATCACTCCATGATCATATACTACCTGATGTAGCTCATGAGACAAGTGTGCAAAAATGCATGATCCCCAAGAAAATTATTGAGGTTGTGTAATCGTATCCTCTAAATTTTGACCCTAGCCAACAACAAAGCCATGTGATCTCTAGTTAGTAAGCATGAAACCTCTAATGAATCCCACCAAAATTGAAGGGAGTGGGGCATATCTCCTCAAAATTGTATTCCAAAAATTGTATATCCTCCAATTTGATCATCGCCAAAAATACATCGCAACACATCAGTAACACCTTCATCCTCAAGATCATAGTATACTAGCTCACTAATAACTTGGGTATCTAGAGGATCCTGTAGACATCCTTGAGAGTGACCATCATCTCTTTGGCCAGCAAGTGAAAGCTTTTATCATCACTATGCCATCTGTCTACTAAGGCTTTCAACAAAACTCAGTTCACCTGATATCAAGGCATAGCCAACAAGGAACATAATCCGCATCACCCTATTAGTCGTCGCTCCTCTCGAAACAATTGAGGAATCATATCAATGGGCTTAGGGTATGGAACCCTCATGTTTAGATTCTCCAAGGGAGGTTGATAAATCAACATTATGAAGTCAAATATTGATTGATCATATTAAAAAAACTTATCAACACATCAACATATCCTATTCTCTCAGATGGGATTTCAAATAATCTCGGTGAGCACATCAATTTTTTAATCCTCTATATCTTGAGGTCAAAACACAAAAACCTAATCCAATCATCTAATGTCATTAATAACATCAAAAAATGATTGACCAAATAATAGAAAATCTTCAAAAATCAAATTTTAATCAAATGCCATGTTTTGTGGTCTTTATGTGGCTAAACACCATATGCGACCCAAAATTCATGTGTGCAGCAAGAACATAGTCATATGTAATAGGATATGTATATACAACATAAAATATAGCATATGTGATAGACAATCAAATGTGATGCTAAACTATCTATATGTGATGCAAAATGAACGAGATAAGCCATAATCATGTAAATCAAATGTGATGATCTAGGTTTTGGATGAGACACAACAAATTTTGAATGCAAAGTAAAACTTAGAGTATGTGTTGAAACAAAATAAAAAATGACTTTTCAATTAAAACATGCCAAAACCAATCAAAATCAACAAAACAAGGAGGGAAACATGAAACTGATCGGTGGTCCATATGTTGTTGGTCTTTGATGCCAACGAACCTTCTTGAATTGATGCTCTGTATCTGGAATCACCATAGCTACAAACAAGGTTTTCTCTCTCAAAGGGATGAAAAGTAAATGGTAAAAGTGTAAATGAAAGTAAAAAATGGCCTTTTTACCTTTAAATGACATAATTTTAACCTAATGAGCATTTGGAGGGTATTTTATCACATCATTTTTTTGAAACCTATTATCAAATTTTCATTGGGGCATTATTTTAATCAAAATTTTATCTTGAGTTAAATCAAAATGATAAAAAAATCATAAACATTTTAAAAATTTGGGGCATTGAGCATCAAAATTTCAAAATTTCAAATTAGGGTATGAAGGGAACCAAAATTGCAAATCTGGAACATCTATTCAATCAAATCATCATTATCACATCAACAAGACATAAATCATATCAGGTTAGTATCAAAACATCAATCATGATCAAAATTGTCCATTATTCTTTGAACCAATGCGTTGCCCGTTGATTCAAATAGTGGAAAAATGTATACACCTAAAAATGGTCAAGATCAAATATTAATTAAATTCAAGCAATTTAATTAATAAAGAGAAAATTATGGTGACAGCGGGTGAGCGGGTGAGTGGGAGGAAGTTTGAATTTGAACTTGAATGTGGGTGGGATTCCTGGGAAGCAGGTTCAGATCGTTGTTTGCCATGGCGTCTCTGCAGATCAGGGAGCGGGAAAAGAAGAGAACTTGAAAGGGGACCCAAGAGTCAAGCAGATTGACCCTGGAAAGGGGGTTAGAGTGGGTGAAGGTTCATCTTCCCCCTCAGCCCTGAAGAGTTAGGAAAATGACCAGAGCAGTAAAGTGCCTCAATGTCGATGGTCTACACTTTTTGGCATCCAACCATCAGGAAAGTCTTCCTTCCCGTCTATTAAGGATCTTTCTAATAAAGAGAGGTAACTTTATCATAGAAATTCTTGATGAGTTGGTGGATCACAACATTACCTCAATGGATCACACTCTTGTGGGAAATTTTGTGGGATCCAGACCCAACATAGACATTGTCAGAGTCTTTGCGAAAAAGAAATGGGGGCTTAAAGGGAAAGTCCTCATCACGGCCATGGTGAAAGGCTTTGTCTCTTTTTCATTTTCTTGCAAATAATACCGTGACATAATCCTTTGTGAGGGCACTTGGTCGATTGACAAGGCAACCCTTGTTGTGCATAAATGGACCCCAAAGCTAGACCTCAATGGTTCTTTCTTCGTCCAGGCCCCTATGTGGGTTCAGCTCCCAGAACTCCCTCTTGAATTCTGGGTTGAAGATGTCTTTGATGGTATTTCTAGATCCTTTCGATCTTTATTCTCAATAGACCTAGTGACTATGGCTAAAAGTCACCTCACCTATGCAAGAATCTGTATTGAGGTGGAAGAGGGCCAAGATATGCCTGAAATCATTATTCTCCAATCAAAGATGGGTAAACACTTGCAAAAGCTAGATTATGAAAGTGTCCCTTTCACATGCCTCCACTGTAAGAAAGTGGGACATAAAGCCAGATTGTGTCTAGTGCGCATGAACTTAGAAAAGGAAAGGAAAGCTCTAGTTGTAAAAAATAGAAGGCTCGACAATTTTCAAGAACAACCCCAGCGGAAGCTGGACAACCCTCACTTAGCCCCATAGAACAACAGAGCAGGGGAAAATAAGGACAATCTAGAGGAAAAGTTGGGGTTTGTTGACAAGGATATTCCTCAAACTGGGGAACAAAAGGAGAAATCCAAACCTGGTCAAGAAAGTTCAGCTTCCTGAATGGGGTCTCCCTAGTCAGAAGGAATCAACTTGGAAGTAAACATTCCTCAGGTCTCCATTGTAGACATTAATGAAAAAGGCCAGGGGGAAGAGGGTGACTCATGCCTTGGCTCTGATTTTGCTTCTGTCATCCCAGATTCCTTTGAACCCTCCCTGGATGATTTTTATTCTAGTCCATCTAGAAGCAAACCAATAGGTCAACCATTCTCTAGAAACTATCTAGAGACACATGACTCTAACAAAGTCCAACAAATGGATCTTCTTCTAGGCTCCATCTCTCTGAAACAACTCATAAAGTTGGAGGAACTCTTTGCCAAATACAAAGAGGAAAAAGAGGGATGGATAAAGGTTCAAAGCAAAAAGAGAACAAAAAGCAGAGATCCTTCTCCAGTTTCTCTAATAGCCACAAGGAGAAAAAATAGAGTTGATGTTGTTGCAAAACTCAAATCCCCAGGTAGAAAAAGGGAAAGCCAGATTAGGCTAGAGAAAGCCTGCAGATACATTGTGGATGGTACCTACAGAACCATCCAGATAGTCAGCACTCCCAGAAAAAGATGCTAGACACCTCAAAGGTCATTAGTGAGCTCTTTAGCTCAATCAAGCTGACAGTCAAAAGAAAAAATTTATGTCCTGGTGCTATAGATCAGATGGTGACAACTATGTTTTTTTTTCAATAGTGCAACATCCACTAGTTCTCCCATGGCCAGTTTCTCAGACGCGGCTTTGGTCTTGGAAATGTCATAAACTTTTGTGCCACCTGGACCTATTTCTTAGAGGATGACCTGTCTATCCTTGAGCTTATCTCTATTGCCACTTGGGATGCTGATTGGACTATCCTTCAGGATGCCAACAATGAGATTTATCACTCAAGGCATAATTATGAAACTTTCCATACTGGCGAGATGGACTCCTTGAAAGGAGATGATCTTCAAAGTACCACAGCTTTAACCAATAATAATTAATTTTGTTACAAGCTTGCTAGTAGAATTTATTTCACTCATGGCGACTTGTGGTGGATTTTCATGAGTTTTAATTATATTTCTCATCCACACGTAGTAAGGGCACCCTTCCCCATATCTTGAAATCATTTCAAAAAGCTACCTTTAGTAAGAAAGATGATGAAGTTAGAAATAAGGCTAGCAGATATTCTTGACAAAACCAGTGGTTTACCAGTGGTTTACCAGAACCATCCCGATAGTCATGGTGGGGGAAAGCTTAAGAAGGGAGCCAAAAGGTGACAACGAAAAATGGAAGAAAAGAACAAAAATTTGGAATGTATTACAGAAAGGGGAGGTAACCACATTTATTGAACACCTCCATGGACATAGGAAGGACATTACCAATACCTTCATCAAAAATTGGCAAGATGGGTCAGTGGAGATTGATGGCAAGAAGTTCACTGTTACTAAGGAAGTCATTTCGATGGTCACTGACATTCCTACTACTCAGAAAAAATTCTACAAAGACCAAAAAATTTCCAACATCGCTGTCAAAAAGTTTGTGAGGGATGATATGAAGATGAATGCCATTGTCAAAGCGGGCACCTACTACCTCCCCAAGAGTTTGAAGACGCTCTGGCAGTATGTTCTGAGGGCTCTCTGCTACTACATTACCCTCAACACTAGGTTTGACATAATCTAAACTTATCATTTCATCTTGCTTAATCATTTTAGGCATGATGTCAAAATTTCCATTCTGTATTATCTCTTCTCTTCTATGAATAAGAATATAACTAGTTTTAGAGATAAGAAAATTGCAAATCCTACCCTGCATGAAGGACTTATCCTTCTGTTATATGAATTCTTTAAAACCCAAATCTCTAGCAAGGAAATTGGGGCTAGCAAGGCTATAAGTGATAACTTTGGCTCTGATTATGTCCCCTCTGGCTCTTCTATGGGCATCCCTTTGGATGATAGTGAGGAGGTTGAGGCCAAGAATCTGGACAAGGGCTCCAAGAAATGGCCTCCGAAAGTCATCAAAAGAGAATTCCCATCCAAAAAGTAGGACAAGAAGGAATCTAATTCAGAGGAAGAATATAATGAAAAGGAGGAAGAAATGGTTTCAGAAGCAGAAGTGGGAAACCCTATTTTGGACCCAGCGGAAAAGTAGGAATAGGAAACAGAGGGCTCTGCCAAACCTATGCAGGATCTCTCTGGCCACCTATCGGTAGACATCACCATCAATGAGGAAAAATCACCTCCTCCCCAATCCCTAGGTACTAAGATGAAAACTCAAGCCCCTGAGACTGAAGAAAAAGATGACAAGGGCACCAATCAATCACCCATAAGGATTGATGAGACAAAAGAAACATTTGGGGAGGATTATCATATTCAGGACACTGGTAGGGGCAAAAAGGTTTGGAGAAATTTTAATAACTGTGCATATGGGCATTATCAGGGAAGCCCTCTTTCCACATATTCTAGAGGAAAAAGATGGAAAAGTCCATAAGGAAGAATTGAGTGACCCTGCTTTGGTTGTTCTCTGTGATAAAGCCAGGGAGATGGACATGGATTTTCTCAAAAATACCAAAAATAGTATGCTAGACCAGTTTCAATCTTTTAAGTGGCTCTACCACGAGATAGAGGACATCAAGGCTAAAATTTAGGGTCTGGGAAATATGAAAAAGAGAACAAAGAACTCTCCAAGCTTGGATACCAGGGTCAGGAACATGGAGTCCAAAATGATTAGTCTAGAAAAGACCCTTAAGGGATTGCCAGAGAAATTTTTTTAAATCCTTAAGACATCCAACAAAAATCTAAAACTGTTGATCAAAAAGATGGAAGAAAATATGAATCCCAAGATTGATCTTAGGACTAAGAAGGAAGACAAGGAGTAGACATAAAGCCCAGGGAAGAGAACTAGGGCTAGAACTAGGAAGAACACAGAGAAAACTGATATGCAAGGCTCCCAAGTGCAGAATGTTAAAGATACGGTTCAACTGATGGAAACCCTTGAAAATAATGTGACAGTTATGCTCAAGAGCTTAGCATAATTGTTTTCCTTGTTTTTGTTTTTTTCACTGCTTTTTCATGTTCGACCCTATGGTGGTCTATCCTTGCTACTTTTGGTTGTTTTACTTTGGTTGGTTTATTTGACTTTCTCAAGACTTTTATCTTGTTATGGGTTTCAGGAGCCCTGTAAAACCTATTTTACTTAATAAAAAATAAAGACAAAATTCTTCTACTATGTAAATTGAATTAAACATTCAATTATATAGTTTACCATTAATTAGTTAATTCTTTAAGATAAAATTAATTCCAACCCATTCACACCTCATCACTTGTCATAACCAATTCACATGCCACCTCATCTATGAATAAAGTAATTAATTCTTTTGAATGAATTAAATCCTAATTTCTCTCAACCAAAAAAGAATATTCTAGAAAGTATCTTTCACAATCAAGCAATGAGAGAGAAGCTTACATAGATCACTAAATAGCCTTTGCTATCCTAGCTATTCAATCTTTTTAATCAATCTTGACCATTGATAAAAAAAAGCACACCCCAAAGCCTTGGAAAATCCTATAAATAGGGAGCATTCCTTGTTCATTTACATTTACTTTCATTTGAGCAAGTGCATTATACCAGTATTTTCATTTGAGAATCCTTATCAGGGAAATTTTAGTTTCATTTGCATCTAGTTTATTTGATTTCTTAGCTAATTGTGCATTTTTCTTCATTCTAGCATAGATCTTTAGTATCATTTAGCTTAAGTTGCTCATTCTCATCTTGCATTTAGTTCAAATTTATCATGTTATAATCATGGAAAATCCTAAATATCATATCATTTAGTTTACACTTGCATACCATTCTCATTTCCTAGGTTGCCATCTTTGAGATCTTATTGCAACTGAGAAACAATAACTAAGGCTCATTAGATCCTTAGGATTAGAGAGAAATGAGATGCCCTTGAGTAGTTATTTCATGTTTTTATCAAGTTCCTATCATGATTTGGTCTAATTTCTCAAAATAATGTTTCATTATTGTTTGTGATTCAAATAATTGCATACATATCCATTGGCAAAAACCTCTTATCACTTTATCCCATAAAGTTAAAAAATTATGAAGAAGATTTACTAAATCTAAAGAAATGGTACTTTTATCCAAACTAGATAGATTCTATCTTAGTAGTTACATACATAGCGAGAGTTGTGTCTTACCAAACCATGTGTGTTAGAAGAATATCATGATCAAAAGTGTGTTACTCACAAAGATATGTGGTAGATTCAAATCCTCAACAAAATTTCATTAGATTTTTTCATGGCCACTCCAAAATGTAACCTAGAGCTTGTATCAAAGTGAGTTTATTTCCATAATCCATAAGTTATCTGGATGCTACTTCTAGATTCGATTGTGTGAGTTTTTTTAACATCAAACCTTCAAATTCCACTCCATGATCCATCATGAGGATGATAGAGCTTCTATTTAGTAGAAAATGAAAAATAGGTTAGGACCTTAGCATGCAACAAATATAAAGTTTTTGATTAAGTTATGCAAACAAAAGATATGGTTTTGGATCTAATATAAAATAATAATAAAAAAATGTAAAACCCTAGGGTAAAAGGAAGTGATTTGAGATATTAGGTTCATAGAATGAAGAAGATGAAAACTTAAGGAGTATTCTCTTCTAATTAATTTATGCTAATGCAAATGATTGATAACTAAAGTATATTGATTAATGAAAAATGTGTTGATCCTTGAAGTATGAGACACGCATAGAAGAAATTGAAATGAGTAAGAATGATTTAGATTCTCCAAGGGGTTAATGTTCAATATGGTTGTGATTTAATTATAATTGTGCCTTTGGTAAATGGATTTTTCCTATAACCTTTGAATATTTATGAAAATACATGTCCATTCAATTTGAAAATCAATTAGATAGTTCATGATTATTGTACAATCTTTTCTTCACATGACCAAAATCTTATCCATTTTATTTTTTCATTTATTTTTATCATGTCTTTGTTTATTAAAATTTTGCACTTGCTTCTAAATCTACACAAAGTTAAGACTTTATTTATGAACACTTTTAAAGAACTTCATTTATTAGCATGTCAAAATATTCAAAGTTTCTCATTGTGCCTTGATCAAGTCCATTCACAAACAAAAAAATAAATGAAAATGAGCAATGACAAGATAAAAACATGTTGAGTGATATCTAGGGTGGTCCATTATTACTCGTAATCATATTTGACAATTAATAATATTCAAACAAAAAATGGTTAACAATTGTGTAAATGAGAATAGAAAGAAAGAAGACAAGGGTGCCAAATTGCCAATCATTTTCTATGTAGTTAGTATATTGTTGATGTTAGCCTAGCTTTATTAATAAAATAATATAACATGTTATCCATTTTATTAATAGAATTAATTAGAAGGAAAATAAAGCCTTCTCTACAAATACATTTTTATCTATATATTAATTTAGGTATCAGATTATAATAGTAACATATATCTAAACTGGAAGTTATCCTCATTGTTTAGTTAAGATCATAAGCATCGATGGTGCACAGGTTACAATAGTTGTGCAAGATGATTAATTTGATTTCATAAATGTGAATGTCTTTCGGCATAAATAGTCTTTTGTTTCCTCGTATGGTTTAAGGGAGAAGCATGTATATTTATTAACTCACGATAAACCCAGGTTATCTCTCTGGTTTAAGAAGCTTGAAAGCTTGTCAAAATGTTATTGTCCACAAATCTACTGACTAATTTCCCCTACACTACGAAAGTGATTTCATTGGCCCTCGCATGTGAATAAGGTAACACAATCTCACTGATAACCACATCTGCATGGGAAATCGATATTCTGAGCGAGTTGATTCTTGACAAATCATTTGTTGTTGTAAACATTGTGCCCACTGCAAGAAGATTGGTTGTGTTCGTCGACTTGTTTGGATAAAAAAATTTGGTACACCTTTGTCTTTAATGTCAAAGGGGGAGTTGTGTTTAGAATATGGAGTATAATATATATAGGGAGATATAAGATTATGTATAAGAAATGTATAGAAGACAAAAGTTTTTTGTGTTAAGGGACAGTCAACAACTTGGCCATATTCCTTTGTTACCATCAATGACAAAGGAGGAGATTGTTGGAAAGTTATCTATACTGAGACATATGACTAGATATAGTGTTGTCATTATGGAAACAAAGTCATATAGCAGTTTGGAGTCAGCGCACTTGATGTAAAGATCAAAATTTAGTTAAGTGTTGAAGACTGGATAGTGTATAGAGTTCCTACAGCTCAGAGCATCAACGCACATGTGTACGGATGAATTATGGTATGTGACCTGGAAGTTAAGTTTGTTAGACTATACTCATGCTTAGTCTATGAGCACATAAGGAGATGTGCAAGGATGAGAAAGTTATAGTCAGTTGAAGTTGCACAACCAATGTGTGCCAACAGATAACAGAGCATGGAGCCGATAGTTAGTATTTTGGTTTGTGATTATAATGTAATGTTGTAAAGGCTATGCACCCATTGTATTTAGGTTTTTGACGTGTTTATATGTATAATTTTAAGCATGCTTAAGCCAATTCATTTGGAAGCATTGTTTGTAATTAGTTATAGTGCCAACCTAATTGTGTATTTTGTATGAGCATATAAATATAAGATGCACCCATTGTATTTGGTATGGAAGTTGATAGAGAGTTGTATGAAGTAGAGCATAAGTTTGTGAAGACACCAGAAGATGTATTAGAGCTTTTCTAGAGGTCAAATCATTAGTGCATCAAAGGAACTGATCTGACAAGCAGTGTCACAGTGACAGTTCATCCTATAGATATAGTGTGTATCTGAGATCACAATGTTGTAGCCTTCACCACTTGAGCAGTGAACTCTTAGAAAGTGCATCCTCTCCCCTAATAGGGACAATTGTAAAAGACTTCTAATAGGGTCCAACCCTTAACAAGGTCTACTATACTTCAAGCATTGTAAAGCTAGTCCTAACAGGGTAAAGGATCTTCCAACAAGGATCACAAAACACTAGTGCAGAATATTAGTGGGTATCAATTCCCACCGAGGTTTTTACCTATTTGGGTTTCCTTGTAATCATATTGGTGTCATGTGTTGATTTCATGTTTCATGTTTATGTGAATGTTTATTTTAGTACTTAAGCATTTAAGTTCAGTATAAAGATTAAAGTGAAAAGTTAAAATACAGTGAACACTGATTCACCCCCCCCTCTTAGTGTTCCCATTCCTAACAATTGGTATCAGAGCTCTAGTCCTCAGCATAGAAGTTTAACCACTTGAGGAGATCATGGAAAAAGCAGAAATGAAACATCTGAAAATAAATCTTGAAGCTTCTCTTGAAGACATGGACAAGTTAGAAAGAGAATCTAAAGAACTAAAGGATAAACTCGGCGATGCTCAATTAGTCATAAAAAAGATAAGGAAAGATTTGAAAGAATCCTCTACCAATGATATAGGGACAATGGTCAAGAAGCTGAATGAAGAAAATAAATCCTTAAAAGAAAAACTTGAAGAGTTTGATGATAAGTTGACTAATAATCAGAAAGTCTGTGATGAACACATAAAAGAGAACCTTCAATTGAATGAAGAACTAAGGCAAGAAAACATGGAAATCTTGGAGCTAAGTGTTAGGAATAGTCCCAAGAGATAACTGAGAGGGTGGGGGGAAGGGGGGGGGGGGTGAATCAGTTATCTACAAGATTCAATTCTTTATCCAATTAAATATACTTAAACATAAAGCATAAACACAATTGAAGAACACATGAACACAACACCAATATTTTGGTTACGAGGAAACCCAAATAGGTAAAAACCTCGGTGGGACTTGATACCCACTAATATTCTATACTAGTTTATAATGATCCTTGTTAGAAGATCCTTTACCCTGTTAGGAGTAGCTTTACAATATATTAAGTACAATAGACCTGGTTAAGGGTCAGACCCTGTTAGGATTCTTTTACAATTGTCCCTGTTAGGGGAGAGGACACACTATCTGAGAGCTCACTACTCAAATGGGTGAAGGCTACAACCTTCTAAATAATAGATACACACTACATCTGGATCTTGGTGAATTGCACTTTGACCTACTATCTATATCAGTTCTAATGAATAGCATAAGTACTTTACTTGGTCACATAGATCTTCTTTTGATAGCTCAACACTTTGCACACTCTGCTCTATTATGCTTAATCAACTATGAACCACACTCCAACAATCACAAATGACTGCCTATAAATATCTTTCCTCCAAATGATATAATCAAGTCAGCCTATTAGAACCACCTTGAAATCATAATAGAGAAACCATAAAAAACTCTAATAAACATTTTGTTGGCTCTACTATGCACGCAAAACATTTTGGGACCTGTCTAACAAGATAATTGTAGATGCACGCTACATATTGTCGGCTCTACCAAAATAACTGGAACTTTCTCTTTAAGCTGAATTAAATCATGCACTTTTAACCAAACATAAATAACACTTCTCCAAGCTTAACTCCAAGAGTGCATACCCTCAAGATAGGCACAACTCAAGAACCAATAAAATCTAAAGTCAGCTCTCCTGAACAAACATAGGAAACTACTGTTGGCGAATAGCGACTGCATAACTTCACTTATACTCATCAAAAGACTATGTGTCCATAACTGAAACATCAATAACATGTCTTCAATATATGTCCAAGCGCATAAGGCTCCATGATAATTGTATGGACAACCATACACAGAATACTGTCTGTTACTTTGTCAGGAATATTGCTGACACGAGCTTCTATATAACTGTCTGTACTAACAGTTAACCTCTGCACCCGTGAAATCATGTTGATATCATGTCCATGCTACATATATTGAAAGCTTACTACATAAGACTTACACACATGCTACTTTCCATATGTTGTCATCAATGACAAACATACAATCAGTACTAGCCGCTAGCAAATCTCCAATAATCTCCCCCTTTGGAATTAATGGAAACATGTGAAATGAAAAACCACCACCAACTTGAATGAGCATTTCTTTTATAAAATTCTCCATTTCCTCATCGAAAAATCCCCCAAAGATGAATCCTTCATCTCTTGTAATATTTTCTAATATTCTCCATTTCCTTAATTGTACTGTTGTCATAACTGAATGTTGCTCCCCCTTAGTATATTACTCCTCTTTTTGCTTCTATTTTTTATGACTCTATATATTAATCCCCCTTTGACATCAATGGAAAAGGGTGCCATGCATTTTAAGCTCTGGTACTACTCTTGAGGTAGAGTAGTAAACCTTCCACCAGTCCTTGAGGACTGATGCCTTTCCTCCTTTCTTCTAAGTAGAATCAGGGAAGGGAATTACTCCCAACTTCTCCCTGAGATACTCAAAAGTATCCTTAGGCAAGGTCTTTGTAAATATATCTGCCAACTGATCTTTAGTACTCACATAGTCCAACTTGACTTCTTTTTATGCCACTTTCTCTCTTAGGAAGTGATACTTGATATCAATGTGCTTTGCCTTTGCATGCATCATAGGGTTCTTTGACATATTGATAGTGCTAGTATTATCACAGTGAATAACAATAGGATAATCAATCTAAATTCCAAAATCCTTTATCATCTGCTTGATCCAAACAATTATAGAAAAATTCAAGGTTGCTACAACATACTCCACTTATGTTGTTGACTAAGAAATACAATTTTGTTTCTTGCTTGTCTAAGTGACAATTCTATCACCAAGAAACACTGCTCCACCTGATGTACTCTTTCTGTCATCAACACATCCTGCCCAATCTGCATCAGTGTACACATGAAGCTCAACATTTTATGAATTAGGATACCATAGACCATAATATATAGTGCCCTATAAGTATCTGAATATTCTCTTTACTTCCATGAGGTGACTTTGTTTAGGCTCTGCTACAAATCTTCCAACTATGCCAACTGCATTGGAAATATCAGGTCTAGTCTGAGTAAGATATATGAGTTTACCAATCTTAGACTTATACAATGTTATATCTAATACTGGTGAGTCATCTTCTTGTGTAAGCTTGCATCTAGTGATCATAGGGGTTCCTACTGGCTTGCAATCATCCATCTTGAATTTCTTCAGTATCTCTTTCACATACTTTGATTGATTTATGAAAATTCCTTTTTTTGTCTGCTGCACATTTAGTCCCAAAAAGTACTTGATAGGACCAATCATACTCATCTCAAACTCATTCTACATTTCTTTGGCAAATTCAACATTGAGTTTTTCATTACCTCCAAAGATAATGTCATCAACAAATATAGCTACAAGTAGTAAACCTTCATATGTCTCTCTAATGAATAGATTACAATCTACTGCTCTTTCTTGAATCCAATCTTTGTTAAGTATCCATTTAGTCTCTCATACCATGCTCTAGGGGCTTGCTTAAGTCCATAGAGGGCCTTCTTCAATCTGCATACCATATCAAGTCTGTTTGATAAAGTGAATCCTTTTGGCTGCTCAATGTATACTTCTTCTTTCAAGTCTCCATTCAGGAATGCTAACTTGACATCCATCTGATAAACTTTGAAGTTTTTGATTGTAGCATAGGCTAGAAACAACTTAATAGCTTCTAATTTTTTCACAGGTGAAAATTTGTCTAAATAATCAATGCCTTCTCTTTGTGCATATCCCTTACATACTAATATTGCTTTATTTCTTACTACTATACCATCTTCATTCATCTTGTTTCTGAATATCCACTTTTTTCCAATCACATTCTTATCACTAGGTCTTGGGACCAGTTCCCAAGTGTCATTCTTAACAATCTAATCAAGTTCTTCTTTCATAACATCATGCCAGTCTGAATCATTACATGCATCTTCAACACTTAAAGGTTCAATCTGAGATAGTAAACATACCACTTCACTACTAGCTGAGTTCTTTGCTTCTGATCTTGTTAAGACTTTGCCGCTCTAATCTCCAATGATGTCCACCTTGGAATGATTTCTTGATGTAAAATTTGTAACTTTAGGTGATGCTGACTCATTAGCCTTAGGAGTATTTTCTTCACTTGTCTCAGGGTCATTGAATAACACATTAATACTGTCAAACATTTCCTCAATAACTATCTCACTAGTGGAGGGTCTAGGTTCTTCTTCAATCATGGGTGAGTAATCATGATATCTTTCTTGAATCATAAAATTTTCATTAATCTTTACATGAGCACTTTCAATGATCTTTTTCAATCTTAAATTGAAACATCTATAAGATTTACTTTTAGTAGAGTAACCAAGAAAAATACCTTCTGACTGGTTAGAATAATATCCTAGTAACCCAAGGATTGGACATCCTCTAATAGTGATTCATTGTTGAAAATCATCATGTTTCTACTTAGAACATCATGCTAGACTTCATTTAATATATCAATCTGGGAATGTGAACTTGAGATGATGGCTACAAAGTTTATGCTTTAGTTCTTCTCAATAGTCATCACTACTAAAGTAAAAGCTATTGCTACAAGAGATTTATACTAGAAACTAAAACTACTGATTAAGCTCATCTTGAGGGAAACAAACTTAATAGTAAATAGATAATGCTTGAGAAGTAAACCTATGCTATAGGAAATAGTCAATGGTTCTGCTACTAGTGGCTATAAGAGCAACAATACTTAACAACTTTGAAGAAACTTAACTTAATCCTACTTAAACATGAATAGGGAATTCATCTCCCGTGTGGGCCCCCATGGAAGTATGAATGAATTATAACTTAGAGATTGAAATGAAGAACTGTCATATATTCATTCAACAAAACATAAGTACAATATAGGATATCAAAGTATTTTTACTCTATTGCTGGATTACAGTATGAAATTCTTAAAATGTCTAACTAACCTGGAATCATTAGTTCCAACTTATTTAAAAGCAAATAAGAAAAACATAACTTCTACAAACTAGATCCTTCATTACATATCATAACAACTTTAGTTACAGGAATGACAACATCATTCATGCAAGAAGATAAGCCATATTTAGTGCTTCAAGAATATAGGAATGCTGGCAACTAGATTGAATTGGACTGAATCAGCAACCACAAAGTGATGGAAGGAGTGGAGCTATGATGAACTTCTGAAATAGTTATCTGCCTTAAAAGACCCACTCATCCTTAAATCCACGCTCCTTGCTGACTTAATCTTCCTAAAAAAGGTTAACATAACAGAATCTAAAACATGCATCCAGGGCAGAGATTATAATAAGTTTCCCTATTTTAACGTAGCCTTGTCATACGGCTGTAGGAGATCTAGAGAAGAAAGATAGCAAATTTTATCATAACATTCATTAATATATATATATATATATATATATATATATATATATATATATATATATATATATATATATATATATATATATATATATATATATATATATATATATACATATATACATATATACATATATACATATATACATATATACATATATACATATATATATATATATATATATATACATATATATATATATACATATATATATATATATATACATATAGATATATATATATATATACATATATATATATATACACATATATATATATACATATATATATATATATACATATATATATATATACATATATATATATATATATATACATATATATATATATATATATATATATATATATATATATATATATATATATATATATATTTATTTATTTGGTTTTGTCCTTAAGTTTCATAATTATCAAATATACATATAGCTAAAGCTTAGAAACATAAAAGACTATATAATGTTCATGAAAAACCATAAGATATTCAATTTTGAAATTAGAAAATCATAAACAAAACATTCCATAATATTGACTCATCATTCCCCCCAGCTCAACTATTTGTTGGTCCTCCAACAACTAAATTCTTTAACCTAGCTATCAATCTATAGTCAGTAGTTGTTCTCTATCCAGTACCTCCCTCTACACGGCTCTAGTAGAATCCCTTTTTTTCACTGTGTTTCTTCCATCTATCCTTTTCCCTCTGCATATCAAAACTGTCCAGATTTTCTAAGTTTGCAAGTAAAGAAGACATTAGTAATGGAGGCTGAAAGGTTAATGCAATCCATAAACTTTCTCTTTCTCTTCCCAATGTAATGTACCAAGGGGCGCGCTGTGTTGCCATAGCAAAATTGAGAGGTGAATGTGGTTCTCTATTTCTCATCTCCCTAGATAAACTATTCCAGTGCCACTGAATGGCATTTCTAGCTTCTAGTAGTTTAGAATCCATCATCTGCTCATATGCATTAAATGCTTCATTTCTCATTGGATAAATGATCTTGCTACTTGAGTCAAAGGGGGCTATCCTTAACCAATTATAGTAGTAAGTTTGAGGATCTTTGGCTATAGGCCTTAGAAATAGGGGAATGTCTAACTCCAAATCCCTATACACCTTAGCTTGAGTGTCCCAACTAATTTCATTATGTACCTAGGACATGAGGGCTCTGAGTTGAATATCCCCAACATAAAGCAAGGGATTCCAAACTCGGTCATTATGGACTACTAGGTTGTGGAGATACAGTTCACATAATAAATTTTGAATGGCTGCAGGAGAGTTGTGGAATGCTTGAGAAAATTGGGTAGGTTCTTGTAATGAGGAAGACTTGTCCTGCATAATACAAGTCATTTGATAGTTTAACACTTGTTCCTTAAGAAACAAGGCATAGACAAGTGATGGAGATTACAACCGATCAGGTTAGGACTTAAAGATGTAATTTTGTCAAGTTTCTCACTTAATTGTTCTATCTTTTCCTCCTGAGCAAGTGTTTCTTGATAATTAATGTCCACTACCCTATTTAGTTCTTTGTGTTGCTATTTCCAATGCTCTCTCTTAGTATTTAATTGCTTAGACAATTGGAAGATAACAGACAACAAAGAATTCAAACTAGATTGACCTATTACTAAACTAGGGATATAATTGTTTGCTACTGGAGAAATAGAAGACTTACCATTATTAGCATTTGTCCTCTTTAAAGGATCTATCCAGATGATCATAGCCCTCTTGGTGTTAGAGCATTGTTGAGCCACTGAAGCTAATGTATCTAACCCTTCATTTAAAATTTTCTCTACAACCTTATTGACAAGGTCTATGTCAATATCTAGATTTTCTTCATAGAGATCCCTTTCTACTACAGGAGACTCTGCTATAGGAGAGAATGCTATTTCATCTTCTTCCCTGATGTAACTATCAGAATCATCACTTTCTAAATCATCTTCCTAAAAATTCCCAGAGGTTGATCCTCTCCTTCGAAACACATAAGCTTGCTCTTCCGAGATGGAGTCATCTTCAATTATGATGACTTCTGCATTTACTGCCTTATCAGGAACCTACTCTATTTTAACATCAGGACATTCCTCAAATGTATCCTGCTCCATAATCTCAGTCCATTGTCCTTCTTGTTGAGAAGTTTAAAGTTGAAATTCAGCTTCTTGCTGAATGTTTTCATCCTCTTCTTCCTTCTGCCCAGAATCTTGTGTTACAATTGACTCATTAACTGGAATCTCCTCAGTTGTTTTTGACAACTTCCTAGCACTTTTCCTTAACGAAGTTTCCTTCATCTTTTCTAGAGCTTTTCTTTTTCTAAACATTCTCGTTGCTGCAGGAGATGCCTTAGCCCATCAACTAGTACTAGGGTTAATTTTCTTTTTCTTATCCTTTGGGGAAACTGTTTCCACTATAGGAGCAACTTCAAACTTTTCTATAGGAGTCTCTGATTCCTCTTCATGAGTTGATCTTGAAGTAGAAGAATTAGTGGAATTAGGGGAATTAGGGGTCTTGACCCTAGATTTCTTCTTAGATGAAGAACACTGTCCTATTTCAATAAAAAATTTCCTAACCCCTTTAGCAGTTTTAACCCTTTGTCCCACTCTACGCCCAATTGGTTCAAGGGTAGGCTCCTTAAACCCGTGTAGAAAAAATTCCTCCCAGGAAATATATGACTGTTCTCTTAAGGTTTTTTCCACTATCAACTTGATTAGACAGTGGTGAGAGAAAAAATTCATTTACCCTCTTGGACTAGAATGACTTGTTTTGATAGAATACCAAACACAAAACTAGGGACATTGATAGGCCTGTTATCATGTCGTAAACAACTCAAGAATTTAAAGTGAACAACATGCAAAAATGAATGCCTCCCTTCATAGGTGAAATGCCTAATAATATCAATCGCACATTGTTTAAATGACTCAAGAAGAGATAACTGAAATGTACCTTATTTTATATCAACCTCAAGTGGTGGATCTATATGAAGAGTGAATTGAGCTCTGGAAGTAGTTGGGTCAAGATTCTCTACAAATTCCTCACCCTCAAGTGGTAAACCCATGCCCTCTGCCAAAACTAATTGAGAAAATGGCACCTTCAGTCCTTTAAATGTAGCCACTCCTTTCAAGGAGCTAAGAAACTGAAGTGCAACCTCATCATCCTAGCTAGTTAATTTCTCGACATAATCCATCCAACCCCTTGCCTAGAAATATGGTCTACAATTCTAGTCTTTGAGAAAAACACCATGCATAGTAGGCTCTCTTCTGATGAGGTCACCACCCATTGTCTTATTTCCAAGATACCCAAACAGAGTTGTAGGAAATAAATTAGACAAATAGAATTTCAAACAAGAAAGCTTGAAAAGGCAAGTTGCAGGATGATTCAAATTTGGAAATTTCTAGCAAAGCAGCTCTAGAAATGAGCTTATGAGTAACATAAATGAAAATTACCATATTATCATTTCATAATTACTCATAAGTACACTCCGTAGAACTTGTACCCAAAATAACTTGCCACCTTAGTTTTATACATGTGAAAGATAACACGCAGCACAATGATTTTCAAAATTGTCTAATCATGGCAAAAAAATACAAGTACGACAAGAGAAAGGAATAAATATAAAGATTGCATAAACATAATGACAAAAAAAACTAATAAACTTCCCCCCCAACTTAAGATATTGCAAGTGGGCCCTCACTTCCAGTAATGACAAGGCATATGCTAAAATTAAGAGGAAAACAAATTAAAGTGGCATACCTTGAATTGTGTGCTAACTTGAAGTACTGGTGAGGTGGTAGTTGTTAATAATCCATGAATGAAAGAAAAATATGAGGTGGCTGGATGATAGACTAGAAATGAAGTGGAAATTTATTATGGAGAAGTGACTTTCTTGAAGAAAGTGTTTATTATGAAGGTGAAAAGTCCGTTTTAGAACGAGGAAGGAAAATGAGCATAAAGCTCATTACGAGTGGCTGTAGGAAGGGTTTCACCAATGGTGGAAGAGAATTACTATAGGAACTCATCCTTGCTCTGGGGTTTGTGATACAACTTCAATTTGTGACCATTGACTAGCAGTTTGAAACATACTAGATCAACCGTGGAGAGCTGAACCGCGCCATTTGGAAAAACTACAATTATCTCATATGGGCCAAGCCATCTAGTTTGGAATTTACCTAGGTTATGCTAGTACCAAGAGTCATATAGGAGCACCCATTCTCTAACTAAGAACACTGTGTCCTTGAAAAACTTGTCATGCCATTACTTGCATTGAGTTTGGATCAATTCGATGTTATGCAGGGTAGATTTTCTCCACTCATCAAGGCCATTCAAACTCAGAATCCTATCTTGCTATGTTGTAGTGAGATCCATCCCAAGATCAAGATTTTTCCTAAGTGTCTTATGTTTGAATTCAATAGGCATGACTGCAGAGCGACCATAGACAAGCTCAAATGGTGTGAAACTAGTTGTAGACTTCGATGTAGTTCGGTATGCCCAAAGTGCTTTAGGAAGTCAGATAGCCCAATCTTTCTTATGAATGGCTACTATTTTAGTGAGAATAGATTCCAACTCCTGATTGGTAACTTCCACCTACCCATTAGCTTGGGGGTGATAGGGTGAATATTTACTATGCTTGATGTTGTATTCCTCCATCAAAGCAGCAATCAAATTAGAAGTAAATTGAGGACCTTGATCAGATTGAATCTCCCTTGGTACTCCAAATCTAGTGAAGATGAATTCATAAAGGAACTTTGCAACATTATTATCCCTAGGGTGCTTCATAGGCTTAGCCTCAGCCCATTTTGTAACATAGTCAATGCAAACAAGGATATAAGATTTACCTTGGGAAGAGGGCTCAATAGGACCAACAAAGTCAATCCCCCATTTGTCAAAGGGTGCGACAACTACTTGTGGCTGTAGGGGCATTTCATCTATCTTTGTAGGCCATCCCATGCATTGGCATTTGTCACACTTTTTGGTGTACTAAGCAGCATCCTTGTGGAGACTAGGCCAATAATAACCTGTAGTCAAAATTTTCAATGCTGTTCTTTTGGCAGCAAAATGTCC
Organism: Chamaecyparis obtusa; assembly: GCA_027943335.1. Taxonomy (NCBI): domain Eukaryota; kingdom Viridiplantae; phylum Streptophyta; class Pinopsida; order Cupressales; family Cupressaceae; genus Chamaecyparis; species Chamaecyparis obtusa. The sequence continues at coordinate 176,610 of BSBK01007900.1, forward strand.
ACCGCAAGGTTCATCATGACATGCCTTAAGGATATCATAGGTTTCATCCTCTCAAATGCATCTTCTAGTTACTTGGTCAGGACCAATATAAAACATGAATCTAGAAATCCATGAATAATTAAAACTCTTTTCTATTAACAACCTTCTTTCTTTAGTAGAGAAAGGAGTTGGTGTCTTACCAGTTGTGAGATAACTAACAATATTGACATACCAAGGATTCTGTGCAATCAGAAAGAAAAGATGTTCATTGGGGAAACTGTCATCAATTGCTGCAGGATCATCAGGTACATGTAACCTAGAAAGAAAATTAGCTACAACATTGGTTTTACCAAGTTTATCTATGATGGTAATGTCAAACTCTTGCATAAGCAGCAACTAGCAAGCCAATCTACCAAAGATTGCATGCTTGTTCATGAGATACTTTATAGGAGAATGGTCGGTATGTACATAGATCTCATATCCATTAATGTAGTGTCTAAATTTATTTAGGGCATGAATGACTACAAGAAGTTCTTTTTTAGTGACAGTATAGTTAAACTCAGCGCCTTGCAAATTCTTACTGATAAACTAAATTGCATGCTCAATAGGGTCCACCTTTTGGCCAAGCACAACTTTAATAGCATATTCTAAGGCATTAGTATGGATGTGAAAAGGTAAGCCCCAATTAGGTCCTCTCAACACTAGTGCTGTAGTGAGAACTTCTTTAAGTTGCAGGAAAGACTTTGCACACTCAGAATCCCAAGTAAATTCAGTGTCCTTCTTGAGCAAGTTATATAGCAGTGCTGCAAGGTGACTAAAATCCTTTATAAACCTTCTATAATACATGACATGTCCAAGAAAAATTCACACATCTTTTTGTTTTGTTGGAGTAGGTAATGTGCTAATTACTTCAATCTTGCTAGGGTCCACTTGAATACCTTTTGAAGATATGAAATGTCCTAACTCAACCCCTTCTTCCATCATCATGAAGCACTTTTAACTATTAAGAGAGAGGTTATAATCATGACATCTCTAAAGAACTTTCTCCAAATTTTCCTTGGCTTCATCAAAAGTATGCCCATAGGTGGTAAAGTCGTCCATGTAAATATCCATGCAATCAGTAGAGATATCTGAGAATATACTGATCATAGCTCGCTGGAAGGTAGCAGGGGCATTACACAGCCCAAAAGGCAGCACTAAATAGGAAAATGTACCCCATGGGTAGGTGAATGTTGTTTTCTCTTGATCCTCAAGGGCAATTTGTATTTGATTATAACCATTGAATCCATCTAGAAAAGATAAGTATTTCTTTCCAGCTAAGTTATCAAGGACTTGATCTATGAACGACAATGGAAAGTGGTCCTTCTTAGTGGCTGTGTTAAGCTCTCTATAGTCAACACAAACTCTCCACTTTCCTCCTTTTTTAGGCACTATGACAAGAGGGGATACCCACTGACTATCATAAATGGGATAGATGAATCCAACATTTAGTAACTTCTACAACTCATTCTTTACTATATCCCTTAGAGCTAGGTTTACCCTTCGCTAAGGTTGGCGAATAGGTCTAAAATCAGGGCTGATATAAATTTTGTGAGTGCAGAGCTTAGGGTCTAGACCTTTCATGTCATTATAATCCCAATAAAAGGCTGATTGATGTTCTTTTAGAAGCTGCAGGACATTTGTCTACTAAGAGAGATTTAAGGCACTATTTACATTTAACTCCTGCCCTAAGCTAACCTCTAGCTTAGTGACCTTTTCTGCCATGGATAACTAAGCAATTGGGGAAGACTCCATTTCATGAGGCAGTAATGTATGAAAAAATTTGGAAGTTTCTGAATACTACAAGGCATCAATAGGTGGTAACAAGGTGTAGAGGACATAGTCCTCTCAGGAACACACTTGGGATTACACCCCATACTCATTCAAAATAATGGAGGAAATTATTTCATCTTCCTCCCTAGAAGCTACAAAAGGTTCCCTAGATATCATCATTAACTGATGAATGGAATTAACCTCAGGTTCAGTATCATCCAAATCTGGCCAGATTATCTGGTCATATTGTAATAGAGGTTGAGCTAGGGGATACAGAGTCAGATTTTTAGTGTTGACTCCATTGGATATAGTCATTTTCCCTGATCGACAAGCTATATAGGCATTTGCAGTAGCTAGCCAAGGCCTACCTAGAATTATTGGATATCCTCCCATGTTAGCCTTTAGAGAAAGGACAACAAAGTCAACCAGATATTCCCAAGAATTCAAGGTGACTATTACATCCTCTACCATCCCATTAGGTGTAATGGTGGAGCTATCATCAAGTTGAAGGATGGTTGGGGTTTCCCTAAGACTGATGATATGTACCGAGACATTACTTCCTTGGTCATGACATTTATGGATGCACCTAAGTCAACTAGAGCATTGTGGACTTGCATTCCTTGAATAGTGACTATAACCATAGGGCTACCAGGATCAAAATACTTGGGAACTATCAATTTCTCCAACATTAGATCAGACAACTAGCCTAGGACATGTATGGTTTTGAGATCCTTTTTCTTCCTCCTAGGCTACTTGATACAAGCTTCCTTGATGGCTTTAGTATATGCAGGTAATTCCTTTATGGCATCTAGCAGGGAAATCTTTATTGTCATTTGCTTTAGTTGGGCAAGCAAATCCAACACTACTTGATTTTCCACTGGCTTAACTTGTTCCTCCAACCTATGAGGAAATGGGGGTTCTTGTACTACAGGAGCAACAAGAACAATAGGTTGGATTGATACCTCAATTGGCTCTATTGAGGCATCCTCAACTTTGGTAATAATAGGTTGTTATGGAGGAGGAAGAGTTGTGCCATATCTTAAATGGATATTATTTAGGGAAATGGCATAGCTCTGCTTCTGCGTTGTTGGTTTAGCATTGTTGGGATTCAGAGTAGGCCGAGCAGGCAATTGAATCTATTTAGGGAAAGTAGTATTGGCTATAGGAGGAGACATCAAAGCTAGCTACTAAGGTGGTGGCATCAAAGCTAGCTAGTTGGATTGGTTCATCCAATTGTGTGGTTGTTGCCACCCCTACTAGGGTTGTTGCCAGGGTTGTTGAGGTTGTGACCAACCCTGTTGAGATTGTTGCCATCCTGGCTGATGCTACTGCCAACCCTGCTAAGGTTGTTGCCAACCTTGCTGAGGTTGTTGCCAATTTTGTTGATGCTACTACTGGTCTTGCTAAGGTTGTTACCAATCTTGCTGAGGCTGCTGCCAACTATTATACCCACCAAATCCACTATGTTGTTGATTTTTCCATGCATTAGTATTATTAAAATTTTGAAGAGGATCTTGGGGAATACCTGGTCTTTGAGCCCATGGCCTTCGCTAGGCAACGTAGAGCACCTCTCTGTTCTCATCAATGGCTTTAAGCTCAGTAGGCACTGGCTGAGACTCCAAGCTTGCAACAGACTTACAACGATAATTCTTTTTCTTTTCCCTACAGTGTGGACAATACTCTGCTAACATTGCATCAGCTTCATCCTTCTTTCTCCTTACTTGTATTGTGTCCAACTAAGTGGCAACATCATTAATGATGTCTTGCTTGAAATCTGACAAGAGATTAAATAACTCCATTTTGGACACCCCTGCAACATTGGACTTATGAGGCAAGGCTCTCAAGCCTTTTCCTTTCTTGACAGTGGCTCTTGAATAGTTCAGACATATGTTCTTTATGTCTTCCCATGTTTTTTGAGTAATGTCTCCTCCCGCCATAAGGTCAAGGGCATCTATGCTCCCATCATTCACACCTCTCAAAAACAAATACTTTTGAGACTCTTCATTCAGTGCATGTTGTGTGTTTCATTGCAGGCTGAACATAAACCTGGAGACATAGTCTTCGAGAGTTTCATCTTCCTTCTGTGACATTTTAAATATGTCATCTCCCTTTAAGTCACCTCCTCTACAATAATCTTTATACTTCTCAAGAAACATGGTGCACATTGAATTCCAATCTACTACAACATCAGCACCCAAACTCATAAACCACTTTAGAGAAACCTCCTTTAAGGTGGAAGGAAATAATTTGAGCTTATGGCCATCAGTGGTGTAATCATAGCTTCTACAAAGGATGTCAAATTCAAAGAGGAAGGTCTCTGGATCCTCTATGATGAGTCCATAGAATTTAGGAAGTGTGGTTGCATGAATGTTCTTCAGATTTTGGTTACCTTGCTGAGTAGGAATAGGAAAAGGGAAAGTAGGATGAGCCATTGCATTATCTAGATATTCAGGGCAAGCAAAGAGGAAATTTAAATGGTAAGACTCCTTAGATGATGGTGGTGAAGGCAGGTGATCAAAAGCATCAGCAAACACATTCTCAAATGGTTCTTCTTATTGTGGGATTTCTAATTGGGGTTCCTCAAACATTAGTTCTAAAACCTCAAATGGTTCTCCCTGATTAAGGTTAGGTAGGAATCACCCAAGATGGTCCCTATGCCTATGCATGCAAAATTATGCAGAATGAAAACTAACTTAATGACTTATGGGCCGAACTAAATTGACACCATCCATGACAATGATGCCAAAAATGACTGGTTAGAATAATGTCCTAGTAACCTAAGGATTGGACATCCTTTAAGAGTGATTCATTGCTAAAAATTATCATGTTTCTACTTAGAACATCATGCTAGACTTCATTTAATGTATCAATCCGAGAACGTGAACTTGAATGATGGCTACAAAGTTTATGCTTTAGTTCTTCTCAATAGTCATCACTACTAAAGTAAAAGCTATTGCTACAAGAGATTTATACTAGAAACTGAAACTACTGATTAAGCTCATCTTGAGGGAAACAAACTTAACAGTAAATAGATAATGCTTGAGAAGTAAACCTATGCTATAGGAAATAGTCAATGGTTCTGCTACTAGTGGCTACAGGAGCAACAATACTTAACAACTTTGAAGAAACTTAACTAAATCCTACTTAAACATGAATAGGGAATTCATCTCCCATGTGAGCCCCCACGGAAGTATGAATGAATTATAACTCAAAGATTGAAATGAAGAACTGTCATATATTCATTCAACAAAACATAAGTACAATATAGGATATCAAAGTATTTTTACTCTTGCTGGATTACAGTATGAAATTCTCAAAATGTCTAACTAACCTAGAATCATCAGTTCCAACTTATTTAAAAGCAACTAAGAAAAATATAACTCCTACAAACTAGATCCTTCATTACATATCATAACAACTTGAGTTATAGGAATGACAACATCATTCATGCAATAAGATAAGCCATATTTAGTGCTTCAAGAATATAGGAACACTGGCAACTAGATTGACTTGGACTGAATTAGCAACTACAAAGTGATGGAAGGAGTGGAGCTATGATGAACTTCTGAAATAGTTATCTGCCTTAAAAGACCCACTCATCCTTAAATCCATGCTCCTTGCTAACTTAATCTTCCTGCAAAAGGTTAACATAACATAATCCAAAACATGAATCCAAGGCAAAGATTATAATAAGTTTCCCTATTTTAACATAGCCTTGTCATACGGCTGCAGGAGATCTACCCATTAAAGCTAGAAAATAAAGATACCATATTTTATCATAACATTCATTAATCTATATATATATATTCAGTCTTGTCCTTAAGTTTCATAAGTATCAAATATACATATAGCTAAAGCTTAGAAACATAAAAGAATGTATAATGTTCATGAAAAACCATAAGATATTCAAGTCTGAACTTAGAAAATCATAAACAAAACATTCCATAATATTGACTCATCACCTTCATCACTTCTTGCATCAAACTTGCCTACTGCTTCATCCCTCTTGATGTAGCACTTGCTTCCAAATATTTTGAAGTATTTTACTATGGGAACATTAGCAAATCATAGCTCATAGGGTGTTTTGTCAACACCTAGCCTCAATTGACTTCTATTGATGGTATAGACTAATGTATTGACCACATCTCTCCAATAGGTGTGTGCAACTTTTCCTTCTATCATAATGGTGCATGCTGTATCAAGAATGATCATATTCCTTCTCTCTACAATTCTATTTTGTTGAGGGGTTCTAGGTGCACTTAACTGTCTCTTTATGCCATGTTATTCACAGTACTCATAAAATCTGTCATAGGTGAATTCTCCTCCTCTATCTGATCTCAAACATTTTATCTTTAGTCCAGATTCATTCTCAACCTTAGCTTTGAATATTTTGAATTTATCGAATGCTTCTGACTTATCTTTTAAGAATGCAACCAACATCATTCTAGTGTAATCATCAACAAACAAAATGAAATACCTTTCACCATAGTATGATCTTGTTTGAGTTGGACCACATAGGTCTGTATGAATCAGATCCAACTTGTTCTCTGCTAAATTCTGCTTGCTCCTAAAATAATTTATAACATGATTCCACATCACACATTCCCTACATATAGTATCAACTGGCTTTTCTATGCTAGGTAGATCTCTTACTACCTTAACATTGCTTATCTTTACTATGTTATCAAAATTGATATGATAGTTTTTTATGCCATAACCAACTGTCATCAACTTTAGCAACAAAACAACTTGTTTCTGAATTGAGTTGAAAAATATTACCTCTTGTCTTTGAGCTTGATACAATCATAACACCATCTTTGTTGTTAATGATGCATTTTTCATCTTTGAACTCCAACTGATATCCTTTTCCAAGTAACTTTCCAACACTGAGAAGGTTATGTTTCAAACCATCAACATAAAGAACATCATCAGTACTGTTCTTTCCATCCAAAGTGATGGCTCCTCTACCAACTATAGGTTTAGGAGTGTTGTCTCCAAATCTTACCATACCTCCATTGTATTTGTCCAAATGAACAAACTTGCCTTTATCACCTATCATGTGATGTGAACAACCACTATCTATAATCCAATTTGTCCTTATGTTAGCTTGTGAAATCAATGCTACCTCTTGATTCTCTTTCTTATCTTCATGAGCTATCTTATTATTCATTTTATCTATAATAGTAATGAATCCAATTTCATCTTCACTAGATTCTTCATCTGAAGCTCCATCTCTAGCATAGTAGCATTCCTTAGAATACTTAGGCTTGTAATCCTTATTGAACTTTCTAGCTCTAGTGGGACACTTAGATGCAAAATGACCGATCTTATTACATGAAAAGCACTTAAATGGTAATTGACTTTCATATTTTCCTTTTCCTTTCTTTTCTCTTTTGGCAATCATAGCAATAAAATCATCTAATATTTTCTTTTCATCATCATCATCAAAATTACCAGAAGTGATTGCAGATTTCTTACCATAAACTGTTGCTTTGAAAGTTGTCTCACTCTTTGGTTTTGTCTTCAATCTTGAGATCTCAAAAGCAGAGATTTTGCTGATCAAGGTCTCTCTCTTGAAATTTGATGTAAGTTGCATGGTCTCATCAAGGATGTTGATCTTGCTTTCATATTCTGGAGTAAGAGTAGTCATTAACTTATCCATAATGTCCTCCTTTGAAATCTCTCAACCATTTTTCCTGATTCTAGCAACTGCTTCATCAATCCTCTGATTGTAAGCTCTGATATTTTCTTCAGGCAGCATCTCTAATGCATTGTATCTTTTCTTCCATGTCTTTCTGTGTGCATCCTTTTCTTGTTTGTCTCCTTCAAATATATCTTCTAGGTGTTTCCATATTTTATGGGTTGTATCTATCTTTTTTACTTCTAAAAATTCACCATCAGATAAGGCGTTGATAAGGGCTTCTTTAGCAATAGCATTCTAATGAAACAATTCCTTTTGTGCGTCAGTAGCATCATCTTTTGCAAGGTCTTCTAAAGTAGGAATCTTGGCTGCTTTGATGGTTACATTAAAAACTTCAAAAGAAATGCACTGCAAATGAGTCGCCATCTTGTTCTTCTAATCAAGATAATTCTCTCCATCAAACTTAGGACTTTTATTCTTGAAGTATTCCATTTGATCAACCTCAAGCTATTAAACTTTCTCTCTGAGGCACTTGGCTCTGATACCAATTGTTAGGAATAGTCCCAAGAGATAATTGAGAGGGGGGGAGGTGAATTAGTTATCTACAAGATTCAATTCTTTATCCAATTAAGTATACTTAAACATAAATCATAAACACAATGAAAGAACACATGAATACAACACCAATATTTTGGTTATGGGGAAACCCAAATAGGTAAAAACCCCAATGGGACTTGATACCCACTAATATTCTGTACTAGTGTATAATGTTCCTTGTTAGAAGATCCTTTACCCTATTAGGAATAGTTTTAGAATATATTAAGTATAGTAGACCTAGTCAAGGGTCAGACCTTGTTAGGAGTCTTTTATAATTGTCCCTGTTAGGGGATAGGACGCACTGTCTAAGAGCTCACTGCTCAAATGGGCAAAGGTTACAACCTTCTAAATAATAGATACATGCTATATTTGGATCTTGGTGAACTATGCTTTGACCTGCTATCTAGATCAGTTCTAATAAATAGCACAGGTGCTTTACTTGGTCACATAGAACTTCTTCTGATGGCTCAACACTTCGCACACATTGCTCTGTTATGCTTAATCAACTATGAACCACACTCCAACAATCACAAATGACTACCTATAAATGTCTTTCCTCCAAATGATATAATCAAGTTGGCCTGTTAGAACCACCTTGAAATCATAATAGAGAAACCATAACAAATTTTAATAAATATTCTGTCAGCTCTACTATGCACGCAACACATTCTGGGACCTGTTTAACAAGATAATTGTAGATACATGCTACACACTGTCAGCTCTACCAAAACAACTAGAACTTTCTCTGTAAGCCAAATTAACTCATGCACTCTTAACCGGTCATCAATAACACTTCTCCAAGCTTAACTCCAAGGGCACATACCCTCAAGATAGGCATAACTCAAAAACCAATAAAATCTCTGTCAGCTCTCCTGAACAAACATAGGAAACTGCTGCTGGCGAATAGCAACTGCATAACTTCACTTCTACTCATCAAAAGACTATGCATCCATAACTAAAACATCACTAACATGTCTTCAACATATATCCAAGCACGCAAGGCTCCATGATAACTGTATGGACAACCATACATAGAATACTGTCTATTACTCTATCAGGAACACTGCTGACACTAGTTGCTATATAATTGTCTGTACTAATAGTTAACCTTTGTGCTCATGATATCATGTCCATGCTACATATACTGAAAGATTATTGCATAAGACTTCCATGCATGCTACTTTCCATATGTTGTCATCAAGGACAAACATATAGTCAGTAATGGCCTGTTGGCAAATCTCCAACACCAAGGAATAGTAAAGAAAGCTTGGATTCCAAATTGAAAACAATAAAGAATCATATTGACAAATTACACACCATTTCTGATTTGATAGAATTTAAGTTGTATGCAAGGAGAGCCAAAGGAGACACTAGTTGTATTGGATACAATGAAGCACAAAATCAGATTGACAATATGTGAGCAAGAAAGGATTCTCAAAAGGACTCTACTAATGCTGAAAAGATTGAATATCAAACCAAAGATAATGGTGGACCACCTAAGAATGAGTGCAAGCAAGTAGAACGCACTTGTTTTGCACGTAACAAGAATGGACACATTGCAAGGAACTGTACAGAGGTAAGACCTTTTAATGGCTACTATTATTCATGCAACAAGTTTGGTCATAGAGCTATGAATTGCAAGACTAGAAAGAAGAATAGGATTCAGCAAGATCAGAGAAATCAAAATCAGACAAATGTAAGAAGTTCTCATAATGTTACATGCCAGATATGTAACTATATTGGTCACATAGAAAAACAATGCAAAATGGTGACTCATGTCAATGTGCCGAGGAATATACGACCTCCAGTCATTTTTCACTCTTGTAACAAGGCTGGACATATCTCAAGGTTCTGTAGATCAAGGACGCAAGGTCAAGGAAGCCTTAAAAAGCCCAAAGAACTAGTTTTGGATCCCGTAGGAGAAGTTAATTTTGTCAAAGCCTCAGATGATGCAAGCATGATTTGGTCAGAGAAAAATAAGGACAAGACTGATGAGAATGTATTGGATGCATCCGTAGTGGACGCATCCTCTACATCTAGATGAATGGCCCTCAGGGTCATAGGGGGAGATAATTTAGCTCTAGACCCTTGCATGGCTAGTATACTCATCCTCAAAGTATGCGCCTTTGAACTAAAACTTTTGGAGTATAAAGGTAATTATGTGCAAGAGCGCACATGCTGATTGTGAACAAAACTCGAGTTGGAAATTTTGAAGTGATAGCCTAGTTTACGCGACTTGCATTAATGGTAGAATTTTCAATTTTAAATACACAAAAAGTTATTTGATTGCTCATTGTATTCAAATTTAGAGCATTTGGAGAGAAGAAAGAGCCTTAGAAGTTGTTGTGAAGACTTGGAGATTGGTCTATCAATATTTTCAGTGCATTTGGTCGGTTGCAGAAACCCTAGCTTGTTGCACTAATTCAGAAGCCTTCAAATTATCTCAGAGTTCAGTTGGAAAGCATTTACAAGTAAGTCATGGCCACTCCCATTTTTTATGATGTCACTGAGAAGAAGAGATATGTTTTCAAGAAACATAAATCAACCCTAGATGATTTAGAGGGAGCTTTCTCCCGCACGCCTATGGGTGTCATGCATGTCGAGGATATTAGGGCATATATCTACTGTAAGAAGGAACCAGTTGGATTGGATAGGCTAAGAGCACACATGGACACCATGTTGAAACCAGATAAAACATTCATGGATGAATATGCTAAATGGAATGATCACCCTATTGTTGAGATGCTATGACATATGAATTCTATGAGAAAGAATGGATAAAGATTTTATTAAGCATAATTCATGATGATTTGTTTTGGATTAGTGATGTACAGGCGTCATCCTTCCTATGGGCAAGGATGTCAGGAAAATGGTGGAGCAAACATGTAATTCAAGGAGCGATAGGCACAGCATGACAATCAAGCCTATTGAGCAAGCAGACATCAAATTGATGTCAATGATACTGGGATACATGTTTCATCACACCAGTAGGGTGAATAGTGTGTCTACGAGCACTATTCTAGCAGCCATTAGACATGTGAAGGAAGATGGGGAATTCAACTTGTGTGAGATCTTGTGCACACAATTGATTGATAACATCAAGGCCATCAAGCATGACAAGAAAAAGATATTCAAGTTTGGTTCATTGATCATTTACATGTACCTTCATATAGTTGGGAGAGCATCAGATTTGTATTTGGACAAATCCATTCCAACCATGCCTCAGATATCCAACAAAGCATCCACAGAAAGCACATTGAGAGATTATGTGACATTGGAATTGAAGACCTTCAAGGTCAAGATGCAAATGAGGTATATAATTCCAGAAAGCATTGTGGAAAAGTATAAGGATGCTATTTTCTTTATGGTATAGCCAAATACAACTTGTATGGAAGCTATTGAGCCAAGAACTAAGTGGATTCATCCACTTGGTTATGAGGTAGAGGAACAAGTCCTTGAAGCATATGCGTAGGTACTACTGTCAGCCCCCAAAGATCCTAATGAACCTAGATGGGGAGCATATGAGGAGAAGACAAGAGAAGTAGATGCAAAGCTAAACAATGCAGCAACAAAAAGAAAGGTTGCTAAAGTCACATCAGAGATCTTGAGAATACATGGTGTATCTCAAGCAAACCTTGACAAAGCAAGGGAAGAGAAGATTGCTTTGGAAATGAAAAGCGTAGCAATAGAAGAAGAACAAGAAGATCCTAAGATGAAGAAGATAAAAATTGAAAAAGATGACAGTCAGAAGGATATAACTGATGATACTCCTTCTGCGCCCAAAGAAACCAGTGATTCTAATGCTCCTTTGGAGTATAAGCTAATAGTCAAAAGGAAGAAAGAAACCAGCACTAGTCATCCATCCTCGCAAGCTACAAGGAGCAAGAAAAACACTCAAGCACCTCCTAAGTTCAAGAAGATAGTTCTTGAATTGAAAACAATAATTCCAGATAAAGTATGGGAGATAATGGATACCTTGAAGAGACAAGCCATTGAAGAAGACTTCAGAATAAGGGAACAAATTCTTGATTCCACTCTTCCAGTATGTTCTATTGAAGAAAAGTCAATATTGTTGAATTTGGTAAAGCTGCACTTAAGGTCAAAGATGAGAACACTAGACCTCATGAACAAAGACTATGAGCTGATCTCTAAGGAAATAGAGAAGGCCTTTGAGAAGGTATTCTTAGAAAAGTGCATGAAACCTATGTCTTCGCCCATCTTTCAAGTACCTAATAAAAAAGACAAAGCATTAGAGACTATCAAGGTACGGTCTACAGGTCATCAAGATTCAACACCTATAGTGGAAGTACAAATAGAGTTAGATAAATCTACGCCCATGTCAGAATCACTCAAGGACAACACCATTATCATTGATAATGTGGAGATAGCCATGGCAGCCATTAACACAGAATTGGACAAGTTTGAGGAAGCTTTTGTGAGCACACAAGAAGCTAAGATTTTATGTAGTAGCACACCTCCCACTCATCAAGAAGATGTATTGATTGAAAATATAACAGATGATAAAGAACAAGAGAAAGATGGAACTTTTGTTGATCTAGCCAAGGTAAAACTAGAAGTGATCGATAGTACTCCCATCACTCCCTCCTCGGCATTATTGTCAAGTTTGACACCTAACACATCTAGTTTGGACTCTTGGAGAGAAGAAGACCTGATCAAGTTTAGCATCTTAGCTATGGAGAAGGAAAAGGATAAACAAGTCATGAGAAATCTATTATGTATGTGGAGCCTAATCAGATTCAGGTTCTTTTGGCGCGGTTTCCCCCCTGACTTATCTACGGGGTCAAGGGGAAGAGCCTCTTGCAGGGTCCTGGGGCAGCAGTCAATTTTAAAGGGTCGACAATCAATTTTCTATTAGTCAGAGTATTTTTTCCCTAGTTTCGTTATGTCAAAAATACTTGTAAAAAGGGCTTATGGTTTGAGATTTATATATGAGGAATTTTGTAGCTTCCTATGGTAGTATTGAGTTGCAGGCTTCAGATTGTAATCATTGGATAATAATAAAGATATTAAACTCACTGTTGGTGGATGTAGCCTAAGGATTGGGTGAACCACATTAAATTCTGTGTTATTGTGTTCTCTTCTATTTGTTAATATTTGCATTTTTCTACTTATTATTCTAACAAAATCCTCTCCTTGTGGAATCTATGAACATATTGAATAGTCTATTGCCAGAAGACAAGAAAGTGTATAAAGTACACTCAGTTGATGATGTGAATATAGTTATCTCATAGTGTAAAAGTAAATTTTCAAGCCTTGAAGAATCTGCATCCAAAGTTGCAGAAGAGAAGTACCTGAAAAAGAGATTGAATGAGTTGATGAGCAACTTTGCACTAGATCTGAATTCACTCAAGATAGGACAAGCATCTTTAAAAGAATTTTCTGATCAAGAAAGGAAATTCATTGCAGACTTCATGGATCAGGATAAGCTTACTGATGCCCATCTTAAGAAAATACAAGAGGCATAAGCTATGATTGAGCAGGTGAAGAGTTCAGTGAAAGACACATCCACTGATGTGAACATGTGCAACAATGTCTACCAAGGTTAGTTGGACAAAATTGAGAAGGTAGAGAGAGAAATGGCAAAGATAAGGTCTAGACAGACTCAGTTGAGGAATGCTCTTGCGCCCTCACTAGACATTCTCAATTAGAACATAAAAGAAATTGATGCCACCATGATAACCTATGATCAAGGTCTGAGCAAAGATTTGAAGAAGATAGAGAAGCTTCAATATGCTTTATGCGCCCATCTCCAGATAGTTAACTCTTTGATAACTTTTTGGAAGAAGGAGATCCAAAACCTCAAGATAGCATATCCAGATGTTTTCCCTAAGTAAGTATGTGTAGATACAATTTTTTGGTACAACTTTGTCATTAATGTCAAAGGGCAAGTTGTGTATAGAATATGGAGTATAATATGTATAGGGAGATATAAGATTATGTATAAGAAATGTATAAAAGAAAAAAGTTTTTTTGTGTTAAGGGACAATCAGCAACTTGGCCATATTCCTTTGTTGCCATCAATGAAAAAGGGGGAGATTGTTGGCAAGTTGTCTATATTGAGATATATGACTAGATATAGCATTTTCATTATGGCAACAAAGTCATATAGCAGTTTGCAGTCAGCGCACTTGATGTAAAGATCAAAATTCAGTTAAGTGTTGAAGATTAGATAGTGTATAGAGTTCCTACAGCTCAGAGCATTAGTACACATGCGTATGGATGAATTATGGTATGCACCCTGGAAGTTAAGTTTGTTAGACTATACTCATGCTTAGTCTATGAGTACATAAGCAGATGTGTAAGGATGAGAAATTTACAGTTAGTTGAAGTTGCACAGCCAGCATGTGCCAGCAGATAACAAAGCATGGAGCCGATAGTTAGTATTTTGGTTTGTGATTATAATGTAATGTTGTAAAGGCTATCCACCCATTGTACTTAGGTTTCTGACATGTTTATATGTATAATTGTAAGTACACTTAAGCCAATTCATTTGGAAGCGTTATTTGTAATTAGTTATAAGGCCGACCTAATTGTGTATTTTGTATGAGCGTATAAATATAAGATGCACCCATTGTATTCGGTATGGAAGCTGATAGAGAGTTGTAATAAGTAGAGAAGAAGTGTGTGAAGACACCAGAAGATGTATTAGAGCTTTGCAAGAGGTCAAAGCATCAGCGCATCAAAGGAACTGATCTGACAAGTAGTGTCACAGTGACAACTCATCCTACAAATATAGTGTGTATCTGATATCAGAAGGTTGTAGCCTTCACCACTTGAGTAGTGAGCTCTTGAATAGTGTGTCCTCTCCCCTAACAAGGACAATTGTAAAAGACTCCTAACAAGGTTTGATTCTTAACAAGTTCTATTGTACTTAAAGCATTGTAAAGCTACTCCTAACAGGGTAAAGGATCTTCTAACAAAGATCACAAAATACTAGTGAAGAATATTAGTGGGTATCAATTCCCACTGGGGTTTTTACCTATTTGGGTTTCCCCGTAATCATATTGGTGTCATGTGTTTATTTCATGTTTCATGTTTATGTGAATATTTATTTCAGTACTTAAGCATTTAAGTTCAGTATAAACATTAAAGTGAAAAGTTAAAATACAGTGAACATTGATTCACCCCCCCCCCCCCAGTGTTCCCATTCCTAACAATTTTTGTAAAAGATAGAGGTTTACATAAATGATGAAATAGATCTCTAGAGGCCATCATTCCTATAGAGAGGTAAGCAACGATATATAACATCAATGCAAGAAGTTATAAGTAGAAATACATATTTAATACCAAGAAAAATATATAGGTCTTAAGCTTCAAATACACATGGGGAAATGCAGATATATGAAGTTTTTTCACCATTTTCAAATGTCCATATCAGAAATAAAGAAGATATCAAAAAATGAATATAGGGTTGTAGCTTCTATAAAGCCTTCAAAATGCACACAGGGAATACAAAGATTCAACATGGTGTTTGTACAAACAAAAGCTCAAGGGCGTGGCTTTTCATAAAACGGAGCATACTTGTTACAATGAATGAAATATGTGTGAAATATTTCATGAAATTTGTAGGAAACCTCCACACAAATCCTCAAAATCACCTACAAAACCACTAAAAACCTAAGCTCCATGGCAATGTCTAGGCAGAGAGAGAATTCAAAAATGAAAAATGAAGAGAGTGGAAGCAGAATCACACTTTTAGGATTTTAACCCTATTTTCATCTAATGGTGGGAGGCATTTTGACTCATGTTTCAATTCTACACTTGTTTGCTCGTAGGAAGTATGCATTTTCACGTTTGTAATGTGTGAAAAATTGGAACCACAAACAAGGCATGTGGATTGTCTAACAAAATGCCTCCAAGAAATGTGGACTTATAGATTCCTAGAACACAGATTACCTTTTATTCCTTGACTTTACTCTTCCAAGAAATGAAAAAACAAAACATATGGCTGTGTCATATTGTTAAATGATTTTATTTTTAAACAAGGGCTTCAATAAAAAATTGTAAATACATTCTATGTCTGATTTCAATCAAATAGAAGAGCAATAATAATTTAGACTTTTATGGAGTTGATGTGTTTTATTTTGTTATTTATTATTAGTATTTTAAAAAATGAATTAGATCCCCTTTCATTTTTTAATTTAAAATGAATCAAATAAGTCTTTTCTTACAGAATATATATATATATATATATATATATATATATATATATATATAAGGGTGAGTTAACTTAGTTTAGTCTATGGGATTTTGTTACTGCTAAATTGACATTGGATTTCTTTTGGTTTAACAAATATAATTCTAATTCTATGCCCTTTACCAATTGATAATTGGTTTGGAATCTTGATAATCTTAATATTTAGTTTAAATTATGCATAATGCCAAATGCAGACGGAATGAAAATGATGCCAAGAAGCAAAAAACATTATCTATTGCTAGACACCTACCACGGTGGAGTGAGATTTAAAACAAACACAAAGAGAGATCAACCAAAAAATGACTGCAAAATTTTAAATTTAATTTAATTTATATTCATGATCAAAGGTATTGGATTTTGACTTTTATTTACTAGATATTTATATTAAAATATATTTAGTTTTGGATTTCAATTAATTATTTTCTTATGTGCTAGATTTTGATTTTTTTAATTCAATATTTAATAATTTTAATTGTATTGAATTTTAAGTTTTAATTAATTAATATTTTTATCAATCAAAGATATTAGATTTTAAATTGTATTCTTTTCTATTTATCTAATAAAATTAGTTTCCACATTTATGTTTTCATAGGTCATTATTCTTCACAAAGATAATTAATAGTTACTCCTTTCAAAACATCAATCTAAATTGATAATGCCACCCATCTCTATCTATCTCTCTCCTAATTTATCTTTAATATATCTTCGGGATACCCATTGCACACCAAAAGTGCAATTACTAGTTAATAGAATTAATTAGAAGGAAAATAAAGCCTTCTCTACAAATACATTTTTATCTATATATTAATTTATGTATCAGATTATAATAATAACATATATCTAAACTGGAAGTTATCCTCATTGTTTGGTTAAGATCATAAGAAATAGGAACATTATCACCAATTAGACAATAAGTGATGGCAAAGGAATATACTCCGGGGGATCCAACCTGACAGGAGCGACTGAGGGATTCTTCATTAGCTCGTCCAAATCCTGACCAGCGTCCTTCCTCAGCGACGCATTCAAGAAAGCCACCGTAACTCCCCCCGTGAACCTCCGCAGGGGCTCCCTCACTGGACCGTTCTTACACAAACAATACGATGTCTTCCCCTCCACTCCGCCCGTGAGATCATCCAGAAAGTCCATGTGACCGTAGTCTACGGCCACGAAATGATAAGCCGGAGGGCTGCACAACCTGAAAAATTTCACGTGGTTCACGCAAGCGGGAGCGCAGTGAGGACAACAGCAGTTCTTTTTCATGGACCCCAAACCCGATCCAATAACAAGCGTCGGCATATTTACCGTAACAGGATGCTCTTTCCCGCATACAATCGTCGGCAGCGTTCCGTCCACAGGATCGACTCCCACCAGCGCTGCGTAGGGCATCGACGGAGGATTCTTGCTTTTACCCAGCGCAACTCTGAAATTCACTTTGCCGCCGCGGCTGTGACCAGCAATGACAACCTTTTGGATATCCGGCTGCACATTTGCCGGCAGATACTGACCAAGCTTCTCGCGCAGCCACTCAGTGATGCACACAGCATCATTTATCTCCCCACTGGCGCTCAGACAGGTTACATTATACATCTTCATAAAATAAAGTTGTCACAGAGACATTTTATTCTGGACTGGAAAGTTTACAATGATGTGAAAGTCTGAAATTTACAGATATTTTAACTGTAAATTTCTTAAAAGGTTCTTTTTATGAATAAGTCTGATCAAAATATATTAATTTAGGAAAATGATAGTTACAGTTCAATCAAAAAATAATGGGAGGAAAAATCACTGCCGACTAGTCATATGTATTGTTGTGTTGATGTTAGTTAATTCTAACTGTCATTCCAGATCAGTTCTATATGCTGATTACAAGTGATATGGAATTACACTTCAGTTCACAACAGTGTTCTATGGAAGACCTGGTTCAATCCATAATTTATGGGAGGCTATTTCATCTCATGTTGCTTTTGCTCTTGCTCTCTTACATCCTAATGATGGATCATGTAGTATGATCCGAAACGTTGATGTTAAGATCATTTTATTTCTGCTTGATTTAAGACTGTTAATTCAGTCTTGGTACCTTTATTCGGTTACTTCTTAGATTATAAAAACATTGTAATATTATTATTTTATAGTGTGAATGTGATGAGTTTTTCAGTGCTCTGTTTTATTTCCTAACTCTGTATCATCTGCAATGTTCTGTCTTCTTTTTCTTTCTGGTTGACCTATGCAGCTGTAGCTGCTCTCTTCAGCTGCTGCAGAAAATTCTACAATATGGGCATAGCCCAGTGTCCATAAAAACAAGAGCAAAAGCCTTAAAACATGAACATTAGAAAAAAGTTAAAACATAAACTTTTTTCATTAAAAATTATAAAACTTATCAATAGAAAAGCAAAATGTCTGCATCAATTATTCTGTAAATGACAAATAGAAAAATCTTTCCTCACAATAAATAAATAAAAATTATCATTTAAACAGTTAAGCGTCTGAATCAAATTTTCTTGAAGCAGAAAAATTTCTAAATCAATCATTCTTTAAACACAAAAATATCTAGATAACTCAAAATAAATTACAAAACTACTAATAAAACAACAAAATGTCTGGATCAATCATCTTGTAATCAACAAACAGAATAATCTTTCAATAAATTAAATAACAAAAAAAATCATAAAAACAACTAAGTGTCTGAATCAATTATTCTTCAAACAGAAAAATTTCTAAATCAGTCATTCTGAAACAGAAAAATATCTGAATAACTCAAAATAAATAAACAAAATCATCAATAAAACAACAAAATGTATGATTAATTATTCTTTAAACAACAAATTGAAAAATCTTTCATCAAAATAAAGAAAAATATCTGAATAACTCAAAATAAATAAATAAAACCATCAATAAAACAACAAAACATGTAATCAATTATTCTTTATACAACAAATTGAAAAATCTTTCATCAAAATAAAGAAAAATATCTGAATAACTCAAAATAAATAAATAAAACCATCAATAAAACAACAAAACATGTAATCAATTATTCTTTATACAACAAATTGAAAAATCTTTCATCAAAATAAAAAATATCTGAATAACTTAAAATAAATAAATAATATTGTTAATAAAATAACAAAATGTCTGAATCAATTATTCTTTAAACAACAAACTGAAAAATCTTTCATCAAAATAAATAACACAAAATTATCATTAAAATGACTATTTATCTACATCAATTATTCTTTAAACAGAAAAATATCTTAATAAATTAAATTATGAATAAAACAATAAAATGTCTGAATCAAATCTCTCTAAACAACAAATATTTAATTATAACAAAAAAATATCATTAAAGTAGCTAAATGTTTCTTCAAACAGAAAACAGAAAAGTGTCTGAATAAATTATTCTTTAAACAAAATATATAAATGTTCATTAAAGTTTCTGAATTTGATTGTGTAAAATTCATAAACATTCAAATTCAGATATTTTGAGTTATCCATATATTTTCCTGGGTAAAAAATTTGAATACTCATGTAAAATATATGAATGTTCATGAAGATTTCTTAATTTAATTATGTGAAATTTAAAGAATAATTGATCTAGACGTTTTTCTGTTCTGATCCAGTCATTTTAGAGTTCTGATGATGATTTTATTTATTTATTGACAATGGATTTTTCCTAGTACAAAAGATACAAAAGATACTGAAGAATATTTGACTCATATATTTTGATCAAAACTATCAATATCTTTTGTACCAGAAAAAATCTATTGTCAGAATAAATAAATAAAATCATCATCAGAACTCTAAATTGACTGGATCAGAACAGAAAAATATCTAGATCAATTATTCTTCACGTTTTTTCTTGCATCAGATTAGCTAGGAGGTGGTACCATTTTTTCCTCGTATTGAAAGGGCATAGAATTCCATAACAAAGATGAAACTTATCGTACGAAAAAAAATAAAAAAATTCAATTAAATTAGTATTGGTTGAAATTGGATAATTTTAATAATGGTTACTGAAAATCAAATAGAAAAGATTAAGAATTTAATTTTGGAAAAAATATAAAAAATAATTCTTCGAGGTTTCCTATATCAGAAACCTTAGGAAAAGAACAGATAAGCTATAGGGAAAGAAGGGTAGGAAGATATGGATAGTGGTTGGAAATAAACCCTAATCTCATACCAATCTTCCCTACAACAAGGGCAGGCAAACCCTTAAATCCTCCACTACCTAGATAAGTTTGGCCTAATCATTATTGGGACATATCTAAGGAAAGAGAAAGAATATTCAAATCCAAAAAAAGACAACTCCTAGTCCACACCAAAAGCCAGTTTGTAGAGAGGGATGCAAGCATTAGCAAATCTAGGGAAGGGCTTCCGGCATTAGGACTTACAACGAATCAAAGATAGAAGGAAGGATTTATTTGGCAACACAAGGAGTTGAAAGAGGGTGAAGATAGTTGAGGAAAGATGCTTCAAACATAAATGATATCTATGGATGGCCATACAGTTGGAGAACCATCCATCACATTCGTAGGGGAGTTTCTTAAAGAAAAGATGAGACAACTACAATAACGAGCCCTTATTTGTAAGTTCTAGAACATTACTCTCTCAGTTTAGGATTTTTGTAAATGGACCCAAGATCATTGGAGTGATAAATGAAATAAAACCTTTAGATTCCTCTATTGGCTTCTTTGTAGTGATATTCAAATCAAAAGAAAGTAGGAATAAGTATTTTAAGAAAAAAAAATTGTTGTGTAAAAATTCTAGACATATGCAACATTGGAGTCCAAATTTCAATAGTAGGAATCAACCTATCAAATTTATTCCTATGTGGATTCAACCAAAAAACCTACCTCTAGAATATAGAGATGCAAACACGCTGGACGTGTTTGGAAACAAACTAGGCATCTTCTTAAAATTAGCTTTTTCTGTGGAGTCTCATAGCTCTAGAATTTGCATTATTGTAGACATTGAAAAAAAAGCCTCCCAAAATTGATTAAAATCATATCAAAATTTGGGGTGTGGATTCAAAGGATTTTGTATGATCATTTAGATAGGGTTTCAAAAACTTTTCTTCATAAAATGGACTCTGGTGGAGCTATTCAAGATACATAAGATCTTTGTAGCATAAAACCTTATAGATTAATAGAAGCATCTAAAGTAGAGGATCTGTGGAGAGCATCCACATTGGATTTCAATTTCCTTTTCCTAGAAATAATGAAGGATATGAAGGAAGGGAAAGAAAGACATGATAAGTTAGAGGAAATGGAAGAATAGTATTCTACTGATTCTATGGACCATATTTTGGAGATGGTTCCACTTATGTAACAAACTTCAAGAAAGAAAGATATTATGACAATCAGTTGAGGATTTGAGAAGAAGAAATATCAAACTAAAAAAATATGCAGAGGAACAAGGATATCATATTCTAAGGGTTTCAATTTCTTAGAGGTGAAGGCCATGAAAAGAGACAAATGGGTAACCCCAAAAGTAAGGAATCTTCTTTCTGTAGAGTAAATCTAATTAGACTTGGGTAAAATGTTGAGGAGCTTGGGAGGATTGCTATTGATGAGAGTCCTTCTAGGATTCCAACATTGGGGATGGAGAATATGAACAAGTCTCAAAAAATGGGAAAGTATAACTATGGTCATGGAAACACCATATGAGTTAAAGTGTCTTTGTTAGTGATAGATGGAAATATATCTCAGTCAAAATTGGATAACCACATGGATGGAAAGGGTCAAAAAACCCCTAGTAAGATACCCTTCAGGCTCGCCTGATCGGGTCTCTCTCTATCTCTGTATGGAAGACCCATATAGTATTCAAAGTCTCTCTTGATCTCTTATACATAACGGTTGACCTGAGGTCTAACTATTGTTCCCTAGATTGGTAAGTGTAGGATTCGGTACATGTCCTCTAGCGCAATTGTCATCTCTCCAACAAGTAGATGGAATGAACATGTGTCCTCATCGTATCTCTCCATCAATACTAAAAGCATAGCCCTATGAAATCATATGTGAGGAAGTCAAGAAATTCTGTAGAGTCTAGTGTCTCTCATCACCTATGTACCTATTGCATATATCTCTCCTATGTGCTCCCAAATATATATCATAACATTTGACATATAATGCTCCCTCACCACTGGAATCTCTTGCAATGGCAACGTGGAAAGGTTCAAATCAATACTCGATAATCATATAGCAATATTTGACTCAAAACTATGTAGTTTGACCTGTCTAGGGAGTAGGTAAACTTCTTAGGAATAGGTCAACTTTCTAGGAAGAGTTCAACTTGCTACTTGAGGAACAGGTTGACCTCCCAGGAATAGGTTGACTTCCTGGGAATAGGTTGAATTCCTAACCTAGTAAGCAGAAATAAATTCCTAGACTATGTAGAACACATTCCAAGACCAGTAAAATAGAAGAAAAAAAATAGAAACATGAAATGGGCATCAAAACATAGCTCCTCTAGCTTTGTACCCTCCACTACTGTGAGTCAGAGCATCTCCATCCGCATCGGTGATGGTTCCTCTTTCCTCGACATCTTTCTTTTTCTTATTGTTCACCTTCAATAAACCATTCCAAATGAGCTCTTACAAGGGTAACTTTGCTTTATATGTGCTATTAATTAGGTTACTTTCTAATTTTTGTTTAGGCTATTAGCTTATTATGTTTCTCTTTCGATCATATCTTGAGCTTGGTAGCTCTGATTCACATGTTGTAATAGGCGTCGTATTTATGATTTAGTTATCTTGTACATTGTCCAAGTGCCTTTTAATACATTTAGGAGTCATCTTGAATAGTGTTAGCACCTAAAACTGCAAATGATCAAAATTAATCAGAAAGCCTTTGATTCTTAACTCTTGTAGCCCCAATAAATGCATCTGTCAATAATAAACACTAAGGTATTAAGGATTTCAAATCCTTCTTCACTTTGAGCTCTAAGCTCTAGGCAGGTATACCTATCAGATTCAATTCTTCAAATATCACAATAATTATCTATATGCTTGATACAGATGTAAACATATAACTCTCAACAAAAATTTAAAGTAAATCATTATTTAAATTGATTGATGGTGAAATAGTGCAACCTAAGCAATGACTAGTGCCAAATCCTAGGGCATCAGAGTCAATAAACATACATCTACATAAAACTTTGTCATTCAAATAACCCCAAAACCTAGATAAGATGCCTTACAAATTATCCTTTCATGTATACACTATATCATCAAATCCATGCACAAATATAGAAATCTCTGAGACCTCACTCAAGAATTACCCTTCCCTTGAAAGAAACTTGAGACTCAACCCCACTATCTACTTTGTAGAGTGATGCTTTTAAAACTACCTTACAGATTAAATGCACTAAAAAATCAAATTCATACATGAAGACAACAAAACATATACAAGGAATTTCAGTATATTTTCATTAACAAATGTTCTATATCAGTATATTTAGAAACTAAGATTCCTTAGGAATCAAAACACTAAATCTAGAAACTCCTATTACAATAAGTAATTCACCACCCTTAAAAAATTCTTAGAACTCACTATATATAGAAAAAGCCATATTTGGAATCCTTGAGAAAAGCATGCAACAAGCTTCAGATGGCTTTGATAGTGACCTGCACTAGAATACAAAAAAATATTTAAATTGCAACAGCAATAGACGAAAATCACGCCAAAAGTTTTTTCTTCTCATGGTGAGTTCCCTTTGAGTTGCACCTTTGTCTGTTGGTATTCAGAGTATCTATCAAAGTTGTTATGTGAGTGATGACCACCACCTGGCTAACCTACATCATCCTCTTGATAGTAATTACTCTCCTTGTGCTCATAGATCAGGTGCAATGCTAGAACCTCAGTCTTCTTCTATTGCTCCTTGTTCAAAAGTATCTAACTTCTTCGTATTCTAGTCCACTGTAACAAACCTTGGAAAGAAACCTTCCATCACTTCAAATACTGGAAGCAATGGTTAATTGATTAGTTTTGAAACATGACTATCAATCCTTATCTTTCCTGACACATCGAGTGACTCTCATTAAACAACATAACAATCAACTATGCCTTTTAAAATCAACTGGCCACATAATCTTTTCCTAGAAACCAATAAAAAATGAGCACCTTAGCACACCTGGTAACTGGACCCACTTTTGACCTCAGCAAGCACCTTAACTCTATGTCATTTAGAGATCACGCGACTGAAGGCTTTGCATAGTCGCTAGAAGTTTATCTTAACCACAGTTTGGTTTGGAGATCATGCAAACAAAGCATTCACATGATCATTGAGTTCTTCCCTAACCTTGAGTTTCATCTGCAGAACAAGCGACCAACATCTGATCTATGTATCATCAACAGCCCAGACTTAGTCTCTAAATGTTCATATCTTTAACCCAACCTGTATCCAATGATCCAGCAACTAAAGCATTCTCATAATCTCTTAATACTTTACTCAACCTTAGTTTGATCATGAGATTCAGCAACAGAAGCATTTGCTGAATCGCCAAACCCTTGCCTTAACTAGGGTCTCATCAAGAGAATCAATGACCACCATATGATCTTGTGCTTATCAATGGTCCATGCTGAGTCTCAAAGTCTTTAACCTTAACCCTCATTTCATTACAATATTACACAACTAAGGCATTCACCAGATCTCATAACCTTTTAATTAACCAAGATCTTATCTAGAGATCACGTGAATGAAGCATTCGCATGGTCGCTGAGTCTTTTCTTTACTCTAGGTCTAATCTGGAGAAGTAGCATCAGCCATTAGATCTTGATTGTATCGACATAGCACATTGAAACCTTGAACCTTTATGTTAACTCATCCCGAGTCTAGAGAACATGTGACTTAAGACTTCTCTGAATCGCTAAATACTTGGCTTGACCCTAGTTAGATCTCGAGAATAAATGTTGGTCGTTGATCTTTTCTTTCATCTATGGTTCTCATTTTCTGCTCAAAACCTTATATTAACTCAACCTAGATCTAGAGAATAAGCATTTGAGGAAAAATCGCATTCGCTAGATGTTTAACTTAACTATTGCTCGGTCTAGAGAACACATGACTAAAGGCATTCTCTAGATCACTAGATACTTTTCTTAACCTTGGTCACATTAAGAGAACAAGCACCAGCCATTGATTTTAGTTCTCATCCACGGTCCTTGCTTATTCGCTAGATGTTAAGTGACTTAGCCATTTTACTTGGAGATTCAACGACTGAAGGAAATTGAGACCGCACACTGAGTCATTGAATGTTAAGCCACTAACCGCCTAGACTTAGAGAATACACAAACACAACATTTGCCAGATCGCTAGATGAAAAGATTTAATTTCCCAGGAACTTGGAGATTAAAAGACCACCGTTGATGTGGGAAAGCATCAACGACTATTGCTTGATCACCGAATGAAAAGTGCCTTGAAAAGTTGATCCTGAGATCCAACGAACACTAACAGATAAAAACCATGTGCAGACTCAAAAACTTAAGTGGCCAATAAAGTAACAAAGAAATAGATTGGGCTAGGGTTTTTTTGGACTTAGACAAATTTTAAAACCCTTAATCATGGAAAAGACCTACTTCTCAGACCTTCAAACTGTAATATCTTTCTAGGTTTTGCACATTAGGCCATGCGATCTGAAATGGAACTTGTATACATCTTGGACTATCCATGGTAAAGCTCACAGGCTATAAAACCTTATACTTCTTCACAGATCAAAACAATTTGGTAGCATAACATGACAACTTCCTTAGGATTTTGTAGGAATAGACCATTTTCATTGGATTTTGGCTATGACAGGAAAATGGCCTAACAAATAGTTTGAAAGTTACTTGTTTTGACCTCTCTTACTTAGTTCACTGTGGTAAACATGATACCCCATTTCACCTTTTTCTAAAATAAGCAAGCCGAAACAAGGGGGCATATAGCTACCCATGAACTTCATCAGCTTTCACTAGTAAGATCTAGGTGATTTTTTATTTTCACTAACCTGTGGTTTTGTAGGATGTGGTTACTAATATTTTCTTGTAGGATTTATGCATGAGGACTTAGCCATATCCTTTTTCAGCTATATATTCTTTTCTTACTTTAGCTTGCATATGCATGTAGTCTCATATACTGCTAAAGTGGGGGATAAATATACCATCTTAAATTGGACGCACTTTGATTTATGACCTTTTATCTCCTCTTTAGTATGTTTTGCATTGCATAATTGCACTTTGAGCACACACCCTTTCCCTTTCTCTCTCTCTCCTAGGTGAAATTGAGGTAGGACCTAACAATTCCTCCTAGATTTCCCTATTTTTCACTCATATGTCGAGGTAGGATCTAATCTCTATGAAGCCTCCTCTTTCTAGGCCCCATTTTTCCCGAATCTAGTTTCAGATTGTTAATCCTCGATACACATTACGCTTGAAATATATGCAGATCTGGAAGCTAGGTTATGAGCTTGAGATACTAGCACCTCAAGGAATAGGTCGACCAGGTCAACTTGTTCCCAAGTGGTTGGGGTTTGTTGGGCCTAGACTTATTTTCAAAGTTTTGGTGATTCTCGCTCACTACAGTCGGCTCCCATGGGGGTAATTTTGAAAATTCAATTTAAAATGACATCCAAATCATCATTTGCACATGATTGAAGCATGGTACAAGAGCATATAGACACCCCAATCTGAAATAGATAAATTTGAAGGTGGAAGCTAAGGGATAGATCTTATTCTTTCATTGCAAAGTGATAACTTCATCAACAATTCAAGAATTCAAGCATTTTCGAGCAAGTACATGACATCATCGAGATGCAAGGGGATCATGAAGATGGTTAGATTACTTTAACCTTGGGGGATGGGTATGATTTCTATGCTATTTTCATATCTGATCTTTGATTTTCTATATCTTGCACATTTACATGGATGCTAGGTTTTCACTTAAATAGAGTATATTCTTAGCATTTCTAGCTCTTTTACATTCTAGATCTACAATCCAGGATTCGCAAGAACTACATATACACAACATATTTTTAATAGCTATTCATGGAGGTAGAAACTGTATGTACCCTAAAATGGTCGGGTAGACTTTGGGCCCCATTATTGCAATTTATCAAATCCCTAAATCAATATTTTCAAATATCAATAATATGAATTATATCAATTTCCTTGATCAAATCATAATCAATTCCATATTTCTTAAAGTTTGAGCCTTATTTAATTTAAAAGAGAAAAAAAATAAAAATCTTATTTAATTAAGAGAACATGCTCCCTTTTAATTAATTAAAAATATCTTTTAATTAAATAATAAAATCACTTTATCCTAAGCCTTTATTTAATTAAAAAGAATTTCCTCTCCTTTTATTTAAATAAAAAATCTCCACTTTTCTTCTTATCTTATGTTGCACAAATAAAACATTATTCTTATTTTATAAAAAGAGAAAAAGTACTTTTTGTCTTATATGGACACTAAAGTCAACTCCTATTTTCCTATTGAAGGATATTTGTGCACAAGGATCAAGCTTCTATTTTTCTCCATCGTTGACTAAGTCTTTTGCCTCTTAATCTTGATCGTGCATTCCTTCTCATTCTCTATAAAAGAAGAGCTTTCTTCCTCATTTTCATATCTTAAGTTTTTATGCTAATGTTATGCTGCAAGTTTTCTAGGTCATTTGGAGCTCTTTGAGGACATTCTTGCATTCAAGCTTTGAAGACATTGTTGTTGCATTTTATATAGCTTGTTTTCTTACATCATAGTTGCATAATCATGGCATTTTTAGTATAGATTTCTTTTATGCAATAGGTTAATCTCACATAGCTTAATAGGAGGATTTGTAACACTTGTATTTTTTTTTCATAGCATAGCTTGCATCTTTCATTCTCATAAATTAGTTTGCATTGCATTGCATCCATATTGATTTCATTGGAGATATTGGCATTGTTGCCCTTGTCTTTGATTTAGAATCTCTCATTGTGTGGTTGACTAGCAAGGTCATGAGTTTATAGCTCTAGCTGAGAGCAATTTTACAATTCTTGCAACTCCATGCATAAAGAGCTATGGATCGATTTGTGAGGGCTCATTGTTGAGTTTTCTTGCATGTAAGGATTCATAGAAGTGTGGCCACATTTTCACCGTACATTTTTGGCACCCACCATGGGGCAACCCACCTCTTGCATGCTGGTTTTGATTATTTTTGTAGCTAACCCTTGTGCAAATTTGTTTGGAGACGAAAAACCCTAGATTTGAAAGATTTGATCATATCTCCCAAACGGCTTGGTTTTTTGGTCTGAAAATTTTTTACAGATTGACAACATATTAGAGAAACTCTAAGAAAAATTTTAGAATTTTCAGAGGTAATATCTAGTTTTTATATTTTTTCTTTATTTTTCATAAAAAATCAATTTTTGATGCAAATCAACGTATTTTTCAAAAAAATTTACATTTCTAGAAAGGTTTTGAAATTTTACATGGGGTCTATTCATTATGTTTTTAATTTAGAGGTCATATCATAGCTCATGTTGTTGATTTATAAAAACTGGTCTATTTTGGGAAAATAGCTCTCTAGGGCACAAATGAAAAGATCTTGCCGAAATTTTGACATTTTTGGAAAGCTCTCTATTTTTTAACAAAGGTCTATTTTCTACATTTTGGGTTTAGGGTCTAAATTCATATGGTATAAGTCCAATCTTGTTGAGAAGGTCAAAAAATCAAAATTAAAAAAAAGATATTTGATGATTAGCATGCACTTATTTTTCACATGGTTCAATGCATGATGTGAGTTGTCATTTAGATTATTTTCTGGTTATTATTTTTCCTAAAAAATTGATTTTCAGATCTAACCCTAGGGTTTGCATAAGTTGGATATATATTGCATATTGTGTGCAATAATTGGCATTCTTGCCCTTGTCTTCATTGAATCTCTCATTGCATGGTTTACTAGCAAGGTTATTGGCTTAATAGCTCTAGCTGAGAGCATTCTTAAAACCCTTGCACTCCATGCCTAGGGAGCTATGGATCGATTTGTGAGGACTCATTCTTGAGTTTCCTTGCATGTAATGATCCATAGAAGTGTGACACAATTATTGCACACATTTTTGGCGCCCACCGTGGGGCAGAGTAGACTAGCTTTGTCCCTTCTTTTTCTGCATTTCCGTCATTTTTCGTCAATTTTTCGGCAAGTTTTTAGCTTAATTTTTCGTCTCTATTTTTTTGTCTCAGATTGTCGTGCGATACTTTCCAGAAGTATCGCGTGATATACCTCTGTATGTGCGCGCGATACTTCACCTGTCATAAGAAGTATCCTGCGATATACCTCTGTATGCACGTGCGATACTTCGCCTGTCAGAAGTATCGCCTGGCTATAGTAGAGAATATCGTCTGCTGTCGGGCGAAGTATCGCCTGGTATAAGGCGAAATATCGTGTAGACCAAAAGTATCACCTGGTGTCGGGTGAAGTATCGCGCGATACTGTGTCTGTACCTGGCAGCGAGCTATTTTTGGGCTATTTTATCTATCTTGCAAGTTTCGGGTTGTTAGCTATCTTTTTAAAATTTTCTCTAGAAAATGGGTGCCCATTTTTTTTTGAAATTTTGCAAATGGTATCAAAAGTTTAAGTGTGATATATCGTTGGAAAGGTCTTTCCGAGCCTAATCCAACTATGATGGTTTCATTTTCAGATTTTTATTATTTGATCAGTTATTTTTGCAGATTATTTAATTTTTCATGTACTAATCATTGTTAGATTTTGGATTTTGATTCTCCTAACTCTTGTTGGTCTAACAAGTTGTGGTTGTAGGTGCTTCTTGCTTGAAATTTGCTAAAATCGAATGTCAAAGAGGGCTACTAATGGTTTTTGCAGGGCTGCCCTAAGCATAAAAACCAAATCAAGTGCTTGTTTAATTTCTTTCTTTATTAAGTGCGGCATATACTAGTTGTTTCATTAGGCACTTAATACTTTGTGAAAGGAATCTTGGGGTGGTAGGAGAAGTATGCTCTTCACCTTTAGGTGAATCAGAAAATCTTGACCCATCTTGAGGTTTTGGAAGCAAAGGGGTAATTGGATCTTGCTTGGTGTGTTTGGGACAGATTCTTGAGATAGGGGAGTATGCTCTTCACCCTTGTGGTGAACCAAAAACCTTGAACCTCAAGAATTAATCCACTCTTTATTTAGCTTAGGATCCTTTAGCGGGCCTGCTCTTGAGCAATCAAGAGGAACGACCCAAGTGGGGACAACCTTGTCATCATTTTCCTTGGTTGCGAGTGATTCCAACTCACTATAATCTCAAGGCTATGAGGAAACAAAACCTTGGTAGACATAGTACTTATCTTCACTTGATGTGAGTAACTTGTGGGATTGTGACCATGAGGAAAGCATTAAGCAAGAATGTTTAAGGTACTCTTGAGGCCGCGAGGTCCTAGTCCTTTATGAGGAGCAAGAGGGGTGCTATGAACGGAAACCCTTACTACGAACCATTAGATAGAGGCCACCTTATTTTAGCCGCTTAGCTTCTTGGTGCAAGGATTGATCCAAGTGGACTTACTCGGATCACCCCAAGACACTCACCATATGTGTTCCTTTGGTTGTGTTTTTGACACTTCCATGACAACGCCAATATCTCTTTTGGGCAACCACTTGGTGTGAGGCAAGGGAGCATCAAGTTGTGGGCCACGTTGTTAAGTAATGAGCCTTGTCCTTCTAGGTAGTAATTGCTTGAATTGTCTTCGATTGTGCTATACCAATATAAACGTTCTCAACCAAACAAACAGTAGCATTCATAAGGTTCTCTATTTTGATATCACAAGTGCTTGTCTTGGCAAGGTTTCTTTTGCCCTTGTTTCAAGTGTTCTATGACATGTTTGATCCCATACTGTTTGCAAACCTGTCTTTTATCTATTGCTACTGCTTGTCAAACTGAGAAATTGCACTGTTCAATCTACAAATTTGGTCCAAGCGCTTCAAAACTGAGTTTTTCACGTTCACTGGTCAAGAGTAATATGATATTGAAGTATCCTTGCATACCCTCAACCAAGAATCCTGAGTTATTTTTCTGTCCTATTACTGTTGCAATCTGGAGTTGCTAAACTTGCACTTTAACCTGCTGTAGAGTGTCCTTTTCTGTTCTTACTTAAAACTGGTTTGTTACTTACATGTTTAGATTTGTTCTAGACTGAAACAAATGAGCTAAAACTATTGGATTTGAGCTTAACAAATGCTACTCTTGATCACTTGTCGCATCACGGTTACCTCTCTAGCTACTTGCTTATTGAGCTTCTTGCTCGTTGCTCGGCTTTAGTCAATTGATTGTTGTAAGTGCTTGAGCACTTTTGACGAGCCATCTCTCTATTGTTCTACTTTGACAAGTGATCTTTATTATCTTTTCTTATCTCAAATCTAAGAAACTTTGTCTCATTCTATTAGTCAACCAACATCTCTTTTCATGCCGGTTACAACTCGGTCTCAATTTGAGCAGGAGAGTCATCCTCCGTTCAATTATACACAGTTACCTTCTCCAACTAGATGTTCAAAAGAACCCATTAGCAACAACAGTTCTAGTTCTGACCAATCTGAGAATTCTAAGGCTACACCGTGGTATAAAGGAGGTTTCCTCTTTTCCGCATTCAAGACCCCCAAAAACACAGACAGTGTCTCACTCACTTTGACTGAACAAGAAAAGTTTCAACTCTTGCATGAACACTTTGAGCGTAAGGATAATCAAGCGTGCTTAGACAAAGAACACAATCAACAAAGGATGGATGCTACTAGGCGCATGGCTTATGGAGGGACATTTCATGAGCAACCTGAGACTAGTAATCATGAGCATAGACCTCTTTTTAACAATGGCAACAATGACAACAACACGCCACCAAGATCTCCTCCAAGGCCAACTTTTGCTATGCCTTCTTCACCTCCTAGACCTCCTCCCTCTCAACATGAGGCAGAGGCTAATGATGAGATTTCTAGTGAGGATCTTATGAGATGTGAACAAGATGTGGATTTCCAACGAATGATGCATAAGCTTTTAGAGCGTAATGGCGATCAATATTTTCAATATATGACTTCTAGAGGATACAAGCTTCCTCCCAGCTATGATGTCAGACAAATTGTCCAACAAAGAGTACCAACTAAATTGGAAGTCCTTCAAGAAGAATTACGTTGGACAAATCAACACCTTACCCAAATGGCATTAGAAAGAGAGCCTCCAAAGGTCTCTTTTGTAGAATCAATTTGTGCTCTTCCTTTTGACAAAGATCTATACATGGTCCCGTTTCCTAAGGATATTGAGGTTCCTAAATATGACAAGTATGATGGAAATGGTGATCCTCATGACCATGTGCGTCATTTTTATGCTCTTAGTACGGACTTTCTTCATGAAGACACATATCTTCTACGCTTATTCCCTCGAAGCTTAAGAGGCCAAGCTTTGGAATGGTTTGCGAAATTGACACCACCGCTTAAGACTTTTGATGAGTTAGCTCAGCGATTTACCCAGCAGTACTCTTACAACATCCAACAACCTGTCATTGTGATAGATCTCGGTAATCTAAGACAACATCAAGGTGAGCCATTTGCAACTTACTTACAACGTTGGAGGTCATTGTATTCTCGATATCCTCGTCAGCTACCTGAAAGAGAAAAGATTGACATTTTCGTCAACACACTTGTGCCTGAGCTATTTTATGATCTAAGGAAGCAACTGTTCTCCTCCTTCCATGACATGGTTGAAAGTGCATATCGGATTGAGGATGTAGCTATAAGAAAAGGAGATATTGTTATTAATAAAGATGCTAAAGGCAATGGTAAAGACAAGAACAAACCTTGGAATAAGAGCAAGTATGTTGTTAATGATGGGGTTGTTGACGCTCCTAAAGTTAAAGAGCCTGCTTTCAATCTCTCCAACGCTATTTATGCAGCAAAACAACAAGAAGCTAGCAACACTCACAATGCTTCTAAACCTCAATATGCAGATAAGCCTAAGAATTCATTTCGAAAGCGAGTCTATACCAAGTTGGCAGAACCTTACGATGTGATCCTTAAGACTTTGGTTGACAATGGATATCTTACGCTTCCTGATAAACCTGGTAACTGGGATCTGATAAATAAGCCTAATTGGTGGAGAGAGGATCATTACTGCCATTATCACAGAAATAAGGGACATCCAATAGATAATTGTTTTAGGCTTAAGGATGATATTCAGGATCTTATTAAGAACGACACAATCTCCACTGATGGCTTAACTAAAAATTCTGATCACATAGCTTTCAAAGATCCTCTACCTAAGCATGATAAGGAGGAAACCTCTCAAACACATAAGAAGAATCATGATGCTAAGATCAATTACACGTATCCTTCTAATACACCTGTGATCAACATGGTAGAGCCCGTTGAGAGCATTCTAATGATGAGGTCTCAAGATGATAATAAAGCCAATCATGGTAAGCCAAAGTTGATCTTGCAAACACATGATAGTTCATCTTCCCAAAGTGAGACACTGAATGCTGTTACTAGGGGGCAAGCCAAGATTGTCCTTAAAACTGCACAAGATCCCAAGCAAGCTTTGCCTTCCAAACAAGTGGCTCCTTCAGCCACCCCTAGCTATGATCTTGTCCAACATTTGCAAAAGACACTAGCACAGATATCTATCCTTGAGTTGCTTCGGTTATCCTCTTCGCATAGAGAGATTCTTGATGAGGCTCTACGTACAACACGTGTTCCCAATGACATTGATCCGAATCAATTTCAGGCTATGGTCAACCACATTTCATCTCCGCTATCTCTCTCCTTTTTTGCAGAAGATGACATATCTATTGCTCACCCACATATCTAGCTTTACACATTGAAGTTCTAGTCTACAATACCCGAGTCCGCCGAGTCTTGATAGACAATGGTGCAGGGTTAAATATTGTTTCTTTCAATGTCATACAACAATTGGGTTTGTCAGAATTGGCTGTGGATTCCAAGAAGAAGATTACTATAAAAGCTTATGATGAAGTGGAAAGATCTTCCAAAGGTCTTGTCACACTGCCTGTCCGAGTGGGCCCTATCATGAAAGATATTAGCTTCCAAGTATTGGACATCCCACTTGTATATAACATTCTTTTGGGTCGTCCTTGGATCCATGACATGCAGGCTATTCCTTCCACTTATCATCAGTGCATCAAATTTCCGTACAATGGCACTAAGGTTGTGATTCCTGGAGACCATACTATTGCTATCAATGCTCTTGCTGCTACTAAAAAATTTGTTCCTCACAATGAACCTACTGATGATCCTAGTACGTCTCTAGTTGCTGCTGAGAAATCATTTAAGATGATGAGCCTTGGTATGGGTGAATATAAACTGGGTTCCTTTGCTTCTATACCTGTTTCTCCTAGTTTATATGGGAAACCTTCTGATCCGATGAAGCCTTCCACTTCTGCTATGGTGATCTTTGATACCTTTGTTCCTTCATCCATTCCTTTCGAAGCAGACAGAGAAGAACAAGTTGTTCATGAGTGGATCTATAGAGAAGATGCCCGAAATACTCCCATGCTCAATAATTCAGACACAGATACAGATGAGTCACCAATACACACTATGGCTCACATGGGAGATGATCTTCCCTCTACTTCACTTCTTTGGGGAGAAAAATGTATATCTACTGATGATATGGATGTTGATATGGTTCATTCTTGTAGTAACCATCCCAACGTGGTTGATGGGTCTTGTGTGGGGTTTGATGAGTTTGTTCCTCGTATTGCCTTAGTAGACTATGTTGGTCCTTCTATGACAAATCTAGATCTAGCTACTTTTGGAGCTTACCCTATAGGCTCAACCTCTCTTGTTACCAGAGATGACACCCCTCGCATAAATGCTATTGAACCAGTCACTTCATTTCATCTCGCATCAACACCTGTTACTTCTTCCACCAGCAAACTATCCACAAAAAAGATTGAATCAGCAATCAAACATCACGGTCATCAAGTCAAAAGAAAAGAGCAATGGTCGGATGGTGAAAACCACATTGTGGCAGTATCCGCACCTAAGAAAAGTAAAAATAAAAATCTGCTCAAAAATAATGAGTCTCAAATAAAAGATGACAAGCTGATTCTCTACAGAAAAATGGTGCACTACTTCAAGCATGATCTCATATCTGTTATACTTCAGCCCATTCCTAGAGCTGAGAACAAAGTTGCTAATGCCTTGGTTGCTTCGACATCCATCTTACAAATGAAAAAGCATAAATTTTGCTTCAAGTTCCTGGTGGATGAATTACACTATCCTGCTCACAAATCTTACAATCCTACCATCTTTTCATATCTTCCACCTCATATTCCTCTTGCAAATCCACCACGCCATTCCTTCCGCCATCCCTTACACTTTTCCTTTGTCTCTAGTGACTTGTATAGGAAGGGTCTAGACGGAACTCTCCTTAAGTGTCTAGAAATAGAGGAGTCAGAAAAAGTGCTAGCTGAAATCCATGATGGCATATGTGGATCACATTCTAACGATCCTCCACTAGCTCAAACATTTCTTAGGGCTGGTTATTATTGGTCGAACTGGTTGAGACCTCCTATTGTCACAGTTGCAGCATTTGGGCCTGGGGCCTATCAGTTCTCTACATCAGAGGAAGCAGATTCTTGATGCCCATTTCTGTCTGGGGCATTCTTTGTACATACTTTATGATCCTGAAAAAATTCCAAAAAAATTCATATATGATGCTAAAAAAATCCTAAAAAGCATAAAAAGTACTGAAAAAATGAGCATCCTAGTGAAAACCTAGTAATAGGCCCTTTGATGTCTCACCAAAAAAATCAAAATATTCAAAAAATCAAAAAAATTGAAAAAGTGCCTTGGTGAAAACTTGGAAACAGGCGCCTTGGTAGCAAAAATACAAAAAAATTATAAAAAGTCCTGAAAAAATTGCAAAAAATCTATCAAGTGGTGAAAACCTGGAAACAGGCGCTGCTTGAGACCCTCTGCACCTATGTCTATCAGTCTTGCGTGGCGCTCCTTCGCTCCACTTCTTGCTTTGCCTCTCCTAGCCTGGAATTGACTCTTGTCTTAGTCTAGGAGGCATACGTTGTTTTAAGCTTATCTTGGGTCTCTTTGTGCATCTTGGTTTCTTAGGCACCTTGAAAATGGTGTTTTTGAACACCACCCCAATTGTGTTTTTCAACACTTACCCTTGCGTCGAGTGTTTCTTAACACTTATCAGATATCCGACCCATAGTCTAGATGATGCAATATTTCTCACTGGCAGATGCGATACTCAAAGCTTGACTCTATGACCTACACACATGCACTTGACTTGTTGAGATTTGTTTGACTTTATTTCCTTGCGTGTTGTCTATGATGATTTCTTTGCTAAGTGTTCTCCCCCTATGATTGTTTTCGATGATGCATAGCTAGAAGATTGAGGGTATGAGAACATGTTTTATTTCTTTATCTGCTTGTGGGTATATTTTGTTGGTCCTCACTGTCATGAGCATTTATGCTGGTCTTACTTGACACTATGGACCTACAAGGTATTATCCTTGACTATTTCGCAAGTGCATGCTTATAGTCATCTTGACTTTCTTGTGTCTCGATGCGAGCATAATCTTGCTATATCAAACTTAGGTAATCTCATTGTACTAGTCATCTTGACCTACATGTCTTCGATGCCTAGGTGGGATTTCCACATTTCTATCTGATATAGATCATATTCATATCTACATAGTTATGCTAGTGTGTATTGTATGATCTTGCGACGCTACCAATAACGCTCAATGATGAATATTAGATGTCTATTGGCTTTGTAACCTTGAAAGTAAACCACTTTTCATGTAGCTTGCATTCTTAGGTTCATGTTAGTTTAGTTTTGCATCTTGCATATGGAGAGAGCTCTCCTTTTCATCTTACGTGGACTTGTTAATCAACTGCGCTCACCTTTCACTTCTTCTTGATCATGTCTTTCACTTCTTGTCTTTCATATTACATCATTTTTCTTTCATTTCGGGATTGAAACCGAAATCCGAGTTCACCTTGATCATCCAAATCACCTTTTCCCCCTCTTTCACACAGTTGGCTAACCTTTTTTAGGCCTGATCCTTCGATCTTCGCTGGGGCATTCTTGACCTCTTCATCTCCATCTCTTTCAAACTTCTAGTCTTTCATTCACTTTCAATCTCAAGTTCAAATTCTTCCCCCTCCGTGGTGTTTTTGGGTTGAGGGACCACTTGGTTCGTGCCCTGGGTCCCATGTGTGGGGCATATCTTCACTGCTTGATGGTTATTCTGTTCTCTTTCTTCGATTATGATTTCTAGTGATTTGATCATGCTACTCTTGCTTCTGCTTTCCCTCTACTTAGATTTTGCTTTCGATCCCGAGGGGGCAGACACATCATATCTTATTGGCTATCTCTTTCCTAAGTGTTCAGTACTATCGCTACCAGGCTGACCATGCAGGATTTGCTATTTTTTTCTGCACTTCATTCTTTGGAGTCAGAATGCTATTGCTTGCCTTCTTGGCTATCTCTTGCTTTCTTGGCCGATCTGAGTTGCTTTGTGATCTCAAATCGATCTCACATTTCAACTTCATTCTTTGACTGCATGTGTTCCTAGATCGATCACACATTAGTCAAAGAGGGGCAAATGTATACACCTAAAAATGGTCACCTAGACTATTAGCCCCTTTTGCTAAATCATAAATTGCTTATTCTTGATCAAATCCTAGTTCTATCATTTATTCGATTATTTTCTATGGGCTAACCATCTTATCCTAAGTCTTTATTTATTTAAAAGGAATATTTCCTCCCCTTTTAATAAATAAAAAGCCCCCACTTTTCCTCTTATCCTAAGTTGCACAAATAAAGCATTATTCTTATTTTATAAAAAGGGAAAAAGCACTTTTTGTCTCATATGGACACAAAAGTCAACTCTTATTTTCCTATTGGAGGATACTTGTGCACATGGATTGCTCCTCTTTCAAGCTCCACCGTTGATTAAATCTTTTGCCTCTTAATCTCCATGGTCCATTTCTCCTCATTTCCTATAAAAGAAGAGCTCTCTTCTTCATTCTAGATCCCCAACTTTTTATGCTATTGTTATGCTACAGGTTTTCTAGGTCATCTTGGAGCTTTTGGAGATATTCTTGCATCTAGGGTTTGAAGATTTGGAGCATTGTTGGCATTCATCTTGGATCTTCATCAACACTCTATTTTCTTGTCTTCATTCTTGCATCATCATGGCTTTCTTGCTTCATAGTTAGATTTCATTTCTTGCATAGTAGTTTCATTTTCATGGCATTCTTAGCTTAGATTTTCTTTTATGCAATAGATTAACTTGCATTGTCATATAGATTTGCTTTGCATTGCATACATTTGGCTTCATTGGAGATATTGGCA
Organism: Chamaecyparis obtusa; assembly: GCA_027943335.1. Taxonomy (NCBI): domain Eukaryota; kingdom Viridiplantae; phylum Streptophyta; class Pinopsida; order Cupressales; family Cupressaceae; genus Chamaecyparis; species Chamaecyparis obtusa. The sequence continues at coordinate 215,188 of BSBK01007900.1, forward strand.
TTCTTGCCCTTGTCTTCATTGAATCTCCCATTGCATGGTTTACTAGCAAGGTTATTGGCTTAATAGCTCTAGCTGAGAGCATTCTTAAAACCCTTGCACTCCATGCCTAGGGAGCTATGGATCGATTTGTGAGGACTCATTCTTGAGTTTCCTTGCATTTAATGATCCATAGAAGTGTGACACAATTATTGCACACACATATCTTGTTTGCTTGTTTTCTTGTCTTGTTCATTTGAAGGTGCTCTTGCTTTCATAGAAAATGCTTAAAACAAAGCGTTGGACTTGAGGTACTTTTATCCATCTCTACAAAATTTAGATTTTGAGATTAAAATTGAACCTCTCATGTGTTTGGTTTGATTGTTTACATGCTTTCATAGAACACATTTCAATTGATGCTCTTAATGGGAAATGAATGAACATAGATTTACTTTCATACAAGTTTGTGTAAGTGAATGCTTGTGTTTAAACCTTAAGTAATTCTTGATTCCAATATCAAATATCTCATTGAGTGATTGAGGGCATGGATTCATTCTTTGTTTACATAGGGAGTTAAATGCACCACTTTGTGGACTCAGTCTATGTTTACTTGGAAAGTTACATATTTCATTGTTCAACCTTTTTTCATTTGTGAGTAGTATTGATAAGCAACTTTAGATTACTTTTGATTGAGCTTGTTAGCTAAATTGGGTGTTGGACTCGCTTATTTCTAATCGCCCTTCATTATTTTCCCTTTGGGTGCAAGGTCAGCATTCATACATGGGGGAGGGGTCTACTTGAAAAGAGCATTAAATGTTCCACAAAATTTTTCCCTTTTTATGCTTTCTTGATCTCATTAGTTTTCTAAGGTGTGGACTCACTTTGAGTTTAAGTGAGGAGTTAAATGTTCCACTTTTGGACTCACTTTGAGTTTGTGTGAGGAGTTAAATGTTCCACTTTTGGACTAACTTTGAGTTTATGTGAAGAGTTAAATGTTCCACTTTTGGACCCACTTTGAGTTTGTGTGAGGAGTTAAATGTTCCACCTTGTGGACTCACTTCACATTCACTTGAAGAGTTAAATGTTCCACTTTTGGACTCGCTTCACATTCACTTGAAGAGTTAAATGTTCCACTTTTGGACTCACTTCACATTTACTTGAAGAGTTAAGTGTTCCACCTTTAGTGCTTTAAATACTTTTGATAGTGAACTAATTAATTTTATTTTTAGAAGGCCTGCTTGAGGACACACCACCTCAAGGGATGACATTAACTCCTGTGTTTCAACGGAGTATAAATAGAGAGTGGTGAATGGAAAAACACCTCTCTTGGGAATTGAGTTTGATATCACTCTTGGCTAAGCTTCAAAGAAATTTATACCTTTGAGAAGTGAAGGAGGAGATTTGGGTTACCGTCTCCCCCCGGCTGTGTGATTTTGGATTCTTCTCATCTATGAATTTGGGCCTCACGTACCTTGCATATATCGAGGACTCCTTTTAGAAAGCCACGTATATCCTTGTAGACAGCTTGTTAAGGTGTTGTTGTGTTCTATGTGCCTACTAAAACATTTTCAAAAACATACACAAGTAGAACCTTTAAGGAGTAGAAATACTAAGTCACTATACTTGTTCATGCGCAAGGTTGCTTTGCCCCTTGCTCATTGTTTGAAGACAATTACTTTCTTAAACTCCTTGATTGTTGTCTTATGTGCTTGATAAAATGCTGAAAATCTATTAATGTGTCTGATTAAACCACAAAACAACTAAATTCTTGAGTTGAAACACCCAACTTTTTACAGCTTGCTCGATTTTCTATCCTGTCATTAGAGACTTGTTTTGACTTTAAATTTTTGGTTTTTTACCCTCTAGGAATAGCATCAATTGGTTTACAAGGCCAATTTGGAAATAGTTGTCAGGTTAGAAGGTTATTCTTGGTGAGGAAGCTTATCTCTAGAATTGTTAGCTACATTCTTGGAAAATTTTAGTGCTCTAATTGTCCAAATCACTTTCATTTAATCAATTTCAATTATATTTTGGCCTAGTTCAACCTCTTGATTCAAAAGTGCAAGGATATTCATCCTTTGATTTTAGCACCTCTTTGACAGTGTTGGTAAAACCCCTTTATTTCTATCTTTTCATTTCATTTTGGACAATAGAGAACTTTGATTATCCTAGTTTGGTGTTGACACTTTGCGAGGTCACCCTATCATTAAGAATCTCTTTCTTTCATGTCAGTTACAACAAGGTACTAAGTTAATCAAGGGAAGTGACCCCTTGTTGTCTTTAGCCAGTTACCACCAGTTAAGACTCGTCAACAGCATAAGGGAAAATGACCCCTTTTGATCAATTTCCTAAGAGTGAATTTGAGATTTGTTTTAATCCGAAAGGTAATCCTAGTGAAGTGAGTACCTCTTTAGTACCCATTTCATCAAGTATGGATATGAGTTACACCTTCACTCGACAACAAAGAGAATCAATGAACCAAACTCTTGATGACATATTTCAACGGCATAGGGGTAACATGATGTCTGTTGGGTCTGCATATGCTAGTCCACTTGGATCACCCCCGATCAACACAAGGTATCTTGATGCTCACCAATGAGTTGAGAGACATCACCAACAAACTCACTCAGATTCAAGGTCACAACATGAAGACCAAATCAATGAGTCTAGTGACCACCACATCAATGCAGCCAATGCAATCAGACAGTCAAGGCAACCCTCTCCACTTAGAGATACCTCTCGATATGAAAATACGAGATTGAAGAGCATTGAAAGAGAGAAGCAAGCCTATTTAGATGAACAATCTGCTAAAAAGGAGAAATTTAGACAACTAGAGGAAGAGGAACGTGCATTATTGGACATAAGGAAAAGAGTCACTCAAGAAGAAGAAGATAGACTCTATGCACAACAACTTCAAAACCGATTCGATGGGAGGGGTACTAATAGTGGGACTCACTCACCCCCGTCTACTCCCTCACCAAGTCCTAGAAGAAGGTCAAGGACACCCTCAAGATCCCCAAGTCCTAGAGGTAGAAGGACTTCAAGATATGATCACCATAGGAGACAGTCACCTCCTAGACTTTCAAAGCAACCCTCCCAATGAGCACATCATGGCTCACAACATGGAGGAAGTTATGCCAACTTTGATCATATAGATTTTATGACTATGCAACAAGAACCATCCTTTCAAGCATATGTAGAAAGGTATGTGGAACAAAACAAGGATCAGTTCCTAGAAAGTCTCATCAACAAAGGTGCTAAGGTCCCATATAATTTTGATGTGGACTGAAAGGTAAACAAGCAAGATCCATCAACTAATGAGGTGATCAAACAACTTCAAAAGGATATAGAAAGGATGAGGGCTCCTAAGAGCACATTTAATTTGGACTCCATATGTCCCAACCCAATTGACAAGAGTGTGGTGTTGGTTGAGTTTCTTAAGAAAGTTGAGTTTCCAACCTATGACAAATATGATGGCGTTGGTGACCCTCACGACCATGTTAGACAGTTCTATATAATGAGCTTTTCTTTTCACCATGAAGACTCCTACTTGATGAGATTATTCCCAAGGAGTCTCAAGGGTTAAGCCATGGAGTGGTTTACTAACCTTACTCCTCCAGTTAAGACATTTAGAGAGCTTGTGGAAAGATTTGTTCAACATTTTGCTTACAAATTATCAAGGTCAGTCACCATGCTTGATTTGTGCAAACTCAAGCAGAATCAAGGGGAATCCTTTGTTACCTTTCTACAAAGATGGAGATGTTTGTGCTCGAAATATCCAAGGACAATTCCTGAGGAGGAAAGAACAGACATCATTGTGAGAAACTTGGTACTAGAATTAAGGTATGAAGTAAGGAAGATCCCATTTAATTCTTTTCATACCATGGTAGAAGTGGTGTGTCGCATAGAGGATGTCCTAAAAGAACAAGGAATTTTGGCCAAAATAACTAATAACAACAATGGCCAAAACAACAATAATAATGGTAATAAGGACAAAAAGAACCCCTACTAGAATAAGAATAAGCAAGTGGTCAATGATGGAGTTGTTGACTCATCACAACCTAAGAATGAAGGATTTCTTAATCTCCCTAACGCAGTCCAAGCCATGAAGTTGCAAACATCTCCAGCACAACAAGAAAATAAACCCAAGTATCAAGGGAGACCTAAAATAGAAAAGAGATAATTTACCAAACTTGGGGACTCCTATGCAGACATTTTCAAGATGTTAATTGCTCATAATTTGGCACAACCTCAGGATCCTACAAAGTTCTGCATACCAGATCTTAAACCTCATTGGTGGGATGAGAAGGCTTTCTGTGTCTTTCACAATGGAATTGGACATGATATAAAAAATTGTTTTAAACTTAAGCATCTTGTCCAAGATCTTATTGAAAGCAGAAGATTACAAGTTGATGGTTTAACCACTAATGCAGATCACAAATCTTTTAAAGAACCCTTGCCCAAATATGAGAAAGGAGAGAATTCTAACAACAAGAACGACAAGGTTGCTATCAACTACACCTACACAAATGCTAAAAATGTTATTAATATGCTTGAAGTTGTTGATGATAATGTTAACATGATGAGGGGGAAAGACCCTTATGGATATGATGTGGATTCAAATCCTATGCTTGATGAAGGACTCGTTGTGGTACTAAGAGGTCCTCACTCACAAAGGATGTCTGAACCCCTCAATGCAGTCACTAGGAGTCAGTCTCAAGCTCCCATTGTTATTAGAGGTCCTAACTCTAGTAAGTCTAAGCAGCCAGTGTCAAAAGGTGTTCTTCCTAAATCTGTTGTTGGTCCTGAGTTGAATTATAATCTTGTTGACCAATTATAATGTACACCAGTGCAGATTTCAATCTTTGAGCTTTTGGAATTGTCCCCTAAGCATAAGCGTGTCCCCGAGGATGCCTTGCGAGTGGCTAATGTCCCTAATGATATAGATGTAGATCAATTCCAGAATATGGTCAACCACTTGGCTAGCCCTCACTACCTTACATTCTCAAAAGAAGATGACAAGTCATTAAGCCACCCACACAATTTGGCCCTTCATATAGAGGTTATGATCCATAAGACCCATGTCAGGCGCATGTTGATAGATGGGGGTGCTGGGCTTAATATTTGTTCTTTGAGCTTATTGAAGGCCTTGGGTTATTCAAAAGAAGTCATTGACACAAGGAAGAAGATAACTATCAAGGCTTATGATGAAGCAGAACGTAGTTCTAAAGGATTGGTTGTTCTTCCTATCCGAATTAGTCCTGTAGAGAAAGATATTTTGTTTTAGATTGTTAATGTCGGTCCTTTGGCTTACAATATTTTGTTGGGTAGACCTTAGATACATGAGATGCAAGCAGTCCCATCTACTTATCATCAGTGTGTGAAGTTCCCTTACAATGGAGTAGAAGATTGCATACCCGAGGATAGCACATTGTCAATCAACACAATTTCAGCAGGGTCTCACATTCCTTTGAATAGGGAGGCTAACACTTTTGATACTACATTTGAACAATGCAAAGACAAATTCAAAGCCATGGATCTTGGCATGGGGGATTACAAAATTGATTCATTCAATAAATTGCCAATTTCCCCTAGGTCTTATGGCAAACCTTCTCAAGATATGAAACCCTCATCTTCGGCCATGACATTGTTCGACAAGTTTGTAGAATCCTCAGTTCTGATTCAAGAGGAAAAAGAAGAGGTTTCCATTAGGGACTAGATTTATCGAGAGGAGAAATACCAACATAATGAGGATTTTGCATCTTCTCCTCGAGCTTATGGGAGAGGATATACATTGGTCAAGAATATGGGTTATCCAGGACATGGTCCCCTTAGTCATCGGTTGGATGCCAAAGCTAAACCTCTTAACCATGCCCTTTTTGGATGAAGGAATAAGTCAACAGTTGGCTTAGGTTTTGCAAATAAGAAATAGAAAAGTGTCCCGATCTTAGCTGTGATGGACAATGACAATGACTCAGACTACACACCTAATCTCTCTAATTAGCAAGACATGTCTGATGATTGGGTGCCTTCAACAAATCTCCTTTGGGGAGATTCAAAAGGTTTGACAATTGATAGTCCTACTATCCCAGCTGCGATGGATAGTGAATATATGAATGCTAGATTGACAATGGAAAGTGTTGCTATCCTAGCTACGACAGATAGTAACAATGCTAGTGCTAGAGAAAGGGAAACCTATCCTAACCTTGAGGCTTCTACATCATGAGGCCCAAATAATGATTCAGAGATAGACTCACATGAGTTCAAATGGGACTCACTTTTAGACGCAATAATTGATTTGGACATGGATGTTGTCCATACTTATAGTACTCAACCCGATGTGACCAATGAGCCTAGTGCAGGACTAGAGGATTAGACTCCTCGAATTGCCTTAGTGGACGACGCTTTGTTTGGTAGGACAAATCCTAATTCGAGTATCTTAGAAGGAGACTTGATGAATCCCAATTGTATGGTCACTAGAGATAATACCTTCCACATACACAATGTTGAACTAGTCATTGACCTACCCCTTGTTCATTTCCACCTAATTGATTGGTCTCAACGTCACCAAGAGCCTCAGCTCTTAAACTTTTAGAATGACTATGAAATTTCTTGTTATCTAAATGCTCTTGAACCCGTAGTCTCTTCCACTAGTGAACCAACAACAAGTATGATGGAGCCTGATATTAAGTACCTCAATCTAAAAATAAAAGAAAAAGAAAAAAAGAAAGATGGTTTTGATGGTGAAAACCACTTTGTGGCGGTGTCAAAACCCAAAATAGTAAAAATAAATGACGTATCCGAGGGTGAAAACCTCTTTGAGGCACCTAAGGATGGGGTACTTATTAACTTGCCAAGTTACTTCCAAGACAGGTCATCAGTTCTCATTGAGCCCACAAAACCAGTGAATTTGAATATAGAAGAGGCTCCCCAAATAGTGCACCTAGCTCAGTCTCTATCAGTTGAAGAAAAAGAGGCATATACAAATTTTTTGCAAAAGAAGAAAATCAACTTTGCTTGGACATATTCTAATATGCCAGGGCTTGACACTAATCTTATTATGCATCATCTATCTATAACTCCAGGAATAAAACCGATCAAACAAAGGTTGAGGAAAATACACCCTCACGTAGCTCTTCTTGTTAAAGCTGAATTAGAAAAGCTCCTATGCGTAGGATTCATTCAAGCTATTGACTATGCTGAGTGGATCTCCAATATTGTTTCAGTTTCAAAACATGATGAGTCCATTCGCATTTGCACAGACTTCAGAGACCTCAACAAAGCATGCCCAAAGGATGACTTTCCACTCCCAAACATAGACATGATAGTGGATATGACGGTGGGTTATGAGATATACTCCTTAATGGATGGGTTTTTCGGATATAACCAGATAAAAATAGCTCCCGAAGATCAAGAGAAAATAGCTTTCAGATGTGCATGGGGAACCTATTGTTGGAATGTCATGTCATTTGGCCTAAAGAATGTAGGAGCAACATACCAACAAGCCATGACCACAATTTTTCATGATATGATGCATAAGAACATGGAAGATTATGTGGATGATACCTTGGCTGAATCTAGGAAACGAGATACACACCTCAACAATTTGGAAGTGATTCTAGATCGCATGGAACAGTTTCAACTTAGATTGAATCCGAAAAAGTGTGCATTTGGAGTTACCTCAGGTAAACTTCTAGGATTCATAATTTCAGCAAAAGGAATAGAGGTTGATCCTGAAAAGGTCCAAGCTATCTTAGATATGCCACCTCCAAAGAACATAAGTCAAATGAGAAGTCTTCAAGGACGACTCCAATCTATGTAGAGGTTTATTTCACAACTTGTAGATAGAGCACAACCTTTCAATAAAACATTGCATAAGGGAGTCACATGTGTGTGGAATGAGGATTGCCAAAAGAGCCTTGATCAAATAAAATAGTATTTGGCTAATCCTCTAATTTTGATGCCTCCTATTCCAGGGAAACCATTGATTTTGTACATTTCAGCAACAGAGTCTTCCTTGGGGGCATTGTTGGCTCAATTAGATGACATTGGGAAAGAAAGGGCCATATACTACATCAGTCGTACTCTAGTATCTTATGAGATCAATTATAATAACATTGAAAAGTCTTGTCTTGCAGTAGTGTTTGCTTCCCAAAAGTTGCGACACTATATGCTTGCTCATACTATACATTTGGTTGCAAAAATTGATCCTCTTAAGTACTTTTTTAGTAAGGCTGCCCTCATGGGTAGACTTGCTAAGTGGATGATGGTTTTATCTGAATTTGATATAGAGTACATTGAGAGAAAGGCCATAAAAGGGAAAGCTATTGCTAATCAGTTAGCTAATTTTCCAGTTAGGGATAATATGCCTATTTAGGTAGAGTTCCCAGATGAACATATTCTATACATGACCACTCGCACTTGGAAGATGTTCTTTGATGGTTCCAACATGCAAAATGGATCAGGTGCAGGAGTATTGTTTGTTTCTCCTCATGGGTATAATATACCAAAATCCTACAAACTTGTATTCCCATGTACAAACAATATTGCAGAATATGAAGCATTAACCAATGGATTGAAACTAGCCATAGAATGGAACATAACAGAGTTACATGTCTTTGGGGATTCACATTAATTGTCAACCAAGTCAATAAGGAGTATCAAACCAAAGATGATAAATTGATACCTTACAAAAAGATGGTTGATTCATTGAGACATTACTTTACCTTTGTGACATTCCAACAAATCCCTAGAGCAGAAAACAAAGCTGCAGATGCTATGGCTACATTAGCTTCACTCCTAGAGTTGGAACAACGTGAATCCAAATTTGACTTCCTGGTGGAAGAGCTACACCACCCCATATTTGACTCATCTGAAAGAAATGTCATTTGTACCCTTGTCACACATGAGTCTTCTCGCTATGGTGCTATCTATTCATATCTACGCGATGGCATCATCCTTGACACATTCAACCATTCTGAATGCTGAAACCTCATCCGTAACGCCTCTTGCCACACCCTTATCTCTGGTGATTTATATAGGAGGGGTTTAGATGGGACACTTCTTAGGTGCTTGGAAAAGGAGGAATCCGACCAAGTGTTAGTTGACATTCACAAGGGCATTTGTGGTGGACACTCTAATGGTCTTTCCATGGCCTGAAGGTTGCTTAGGGTGGGGTATTACTAGCCCACATTGTAGTAGCTTTCTCTAAATCTTGTGAGAAATGTCAAAAACATGGAAACCTGATTCATGCTCCAGGGAGGGAGCTAATTCCTTCTATTTCTCATTGGCCATTTCAGCACTGGGCCTTTGACCTTGTTGGCCAAATTCACCCCAACTCATCAGGTGGACATAAGTTTATCATCACAGCTATTGATTATTTCACGAAATGGGTAGAGGCAGTCCCTCTTTCTATTGCCTCAGGCAAAACAGTTTCCCTATTTATTCTGAATCATATTATTTGCTGATTTGGAGTGCCTTCTGAGATTATTACTGATAATGGAGGTCAATTCAAGAACAAGGACCTAAAGCATTTATGCAAGAAGTTTAAAATTAAGCAACATTGGTCCTCCATCTATTTTTCATAGGGAAATGGACAGGCAGAAGCCTCTAATAAAACCATTCTTAAAATCTTTCATAGAACAGTACACAAGAATGGTAGGGATTAGTACTTACAAATCAATCTGGCACTATGGGCCTATAGAACTAGCATTCATACACCTACAGGAGCTACTCATTTTGCTCTTACCTACAACGCTGAAGCAATGTTTCCTTTAGAAGTAGAAATACCTTCACTTAGAATCTCTCTCAAAGGTTTGATTACAGATGAGGATTACCATGCCATGAGGTTACAAAAACTAGAACTTCTAGATGAGAAGCGTAAGGCTTCCTTTGATCACATGAGAGTATATCAGAAGTGTATGTCCAAAGCATTCAACAAGAAGGTTCACCCTAGGGAATTTTAGATAGGTGATCTTGTTTTGAGAGAGAACCCTAAGAATCAATAGAACAAAGAACAAAAGGGCAAGTTCGAACCTAATTAGCTTGGAACATACATTATTATAGCAGCTTTTGGTACAGGTGCATATTTATTGTCGAATGAAGATGGAGAACAGCTTCCTGAGCCCATCAACATTTTGCACCTAAAGAAGTTCTATCCTTGATGCCCATTTCTGTCTTGGGGCATCCTTTGTACATATCTTATTGATCTTGAAAAAATACCAAAAAAATTCATATATGATGCTGAAAAAATCCTAAAAAGCATATACAGTCCTAAAAAAATACAAAAAAAATCAAAAAATTAAAAAATTAAAAAAAATAGAAAAAGTGCCTTGGTGAAAACCTGGAAACAGGCGCCTTGGTACCAAAAATACAAAAAAATCAAAAGATGAAAAAAGATTCCAAGTGGTGAAAACTTGGAAATAGGCACTACTTGAGGCCTTTGCACTCCTATTTGTTAGCATGCATCCTTGACACTGAGCCTGTCTCCATCATGTCTTGACCTTATTTGGCGTGGTCTGGAATTGGTCTTTGTTTTTGTCTAGGGGGCATACCTATTAGCATAGGTCCTTTAGGTGCATTTGTCTCTTGGGGCATTTCACAAATAGGTGTTTTTCAACACCACCGCAAACAGTGTTTTTCAACACTACCCTTGCGTCGAGTGTTTCTTAACACTTATCAGATGTCTTACCCAATAGTCTAAGTGTGATGCGATATTTCTCATTGGCAGATGTGATAACCAAAGTTTGACTTTATGACCAACACACATGCACTTAAACAATCAACTTGCTTGAGATATGTTGCCTTTATTTTTCTTTGTGTGTTGTCTATGAGGATTTCTTTGATGAGTGGTCTCTCCCTGAGAAGTTTTCGATGATGCATAGCTAGAAGATTGAGGGTATGAGAACATGTTTTCTTTCTTTATCTGCTTGTGGGTATATTTCATTGATCCTAACTATCATGAGCATTTATGCTGGTCCTACTTGACACTAGGGATTGACAAGGTATTATCCTTGACTGTTTTGCAAGTGCATGCTTCTAGTTATCCCGACTTTCATGTGTCTTGATACAAGCATAATCTTGCCATATCAAACTTAGGTAATCTCACTGCATTAGTCATCTTGACCTCCATGTCTTTGATGCCTAGGTGGGATTTCCACATTTTTATTTGATAAAGATCATATTTAGATTCACATAGTCACACTAGTGTGTATTGTATGATCTTGCGACACTACCAATAATGCTCGATGATGATAATTAGATGTCTATAGGCGTTGTGACCTTGCAAGTCAACCACTTTCATAGTAGCTTGCATTCTTAGGTTCATCATAGTTTAGTTTCTGCATCTTGCATATGGAGAGAGCTCTCCTTTTTATCATCTATGGACTAGTTAGTCAACTGTGCTCATTTTTTGATTCTTCTTCATCATATCTTTCATTTCTAGTCTTTCATATCACATCATTTTCTTTCCATTTTCGGACTCGAAATCAAAATCTGAGTCGCATTTCCAAGTTTTCTCATTCTTCTATGCAGTTGACTGACCTTTTGAGGTATAATTCTTTGATCTTTGATGGAATTTCTTCCTTTCCATGTCTTCCAAACTTCTAGTCTTTCATTCAACCCTTTCACTTCATTTCTCTAAGGTTCGACTTAATCTTTATCCTATATCTTTTTCAGTCAAACCTCGTCAACCTGGGGCATATCTTCACTATTTGATGGTTATCCTATCATGCTCCATCCTTCGATTATGATTTATTGTGACTTGATTAGGTTTATCAATTTGTTGTTCTCCTCTATCTAATTTTGATTTCGATTCCAAGGGGGCAGTACCTATCAGCTTTAATCTTTGATTCAACTTTATCATTCAGCTCAACTTGAGATTCTTATTTTGAGACTTGATTATCACCTAGTAGTGATGATGGTGATTTTGTCTTTCAACTTTTATCTCTTATTTTTTAGACTTGATTATTGCCTAGCAGCGACAGCGATAGTTTTTTCTAAGGCTTGATTTGCACCTAGCAGCGACAATGTTGGTCTTGTCTTTCAGCTTTTGCTTATTTTTATCCTGATGTGTTCCCAAAATGAACACACATTTGGGTTGTTTTGTGATCCCAAATCATTCTCACATTTCAATTCTTCTTTGACTGCATGTGTTCTCGAAATGATCACAAATTAGTCAAAGAGGGGCAAATGTATGCACCCTAAAATGGTCGCCTAGACTTTGGGCCCCACTATTGCAATTTATCAAATCCCTGAATCAATATTTTCAAATATCAATTATATCAATTTCCTTGATCAAATCATAATCAATTCAATATTTCCTAAGGTTTGAGCCTTATTTAATTTAAAAGAGAAAAAAATAAAAATCTTATTTAATTAAGAGAACATGTTCCCTTTTACTTAATTAAAAATATCTTTTAATTAAATAATAAAATCACTTTATCCTAAGCCTTTATTTAATTAAAAGGAATTTCCTCTCCTTTTATTTAAATAAAAAATCCCCACTTTTCTTCTTATCCTATGTTGCACAAATAAGGCATTATTCTTATTTTATAAAAAGAGAAAAAGTACTTTTTGTCTCATATGGACACTAAAGTCAACTCCTATTTTCTTATTGGAGGATATTTTTGTACAAGGACCAAGCTTCTATTTTTCTCCATCGTTGATTAAGTCTTTTGCCTCTTAATCTCGATCGTCCATTCCTTCTCATTCTCTATAAAAGAAGAGCTCTCTTCCTCATTTTCATATCTTAGGTTTTTATGCTAATGTTATGTTGCAGGTTTTCTAGGTCATTTGGAGCTCTTTGAAGACATTCTTGCATTGAAGCTTTGAAGATATTGTTGTTGCATTTCATTTAGCTTGTTTTCTTACATCATAGTTGCATAATCATGGCATTTTTAGTATAGATTTCCTTTATGCAATAGATTAATCTCACATAGCTTAATAGGAGGATTTGTAACACTTGTATTTTCCTTTCATAGCATAGCTTGCATCTTTCATTCTCATAGATTAGTTTGCATTGCATTGCATCCATATTGATTTCATTGGAGATATTGGCATTGTTGCCCTTGTCTTTGATTTGGAATCTCTCATTGTGTGGTTGACTAGCAAGGTCATGAATTTATAGCTCTAGCTGAGAGCAATTTTATAAATCTTGCAACTCCATGCATAAAGAGCTATGGATCGATTTGTGAGGGCTCATTGTTGAGTTTTCTTGCATGTAAGGATTCATAGAACTGTGGTCAATTTTTCACCATATAGAAACCACTAAAATGGGGGGGTTGACTAAGGAAACCTCCTTTATAGCTACCCACACACACATATTATGTCATAGATTTATAGGTTATCAGTTGGAAAATTACAAATTCAAAGCTACCAAAAAAAGCTCAAGTCAACTTCAGCAAAGTGACCCGAGAACACAGTGACTTGGTCGACTTGTTCTGGAACATGGTGACATGGTTGACCTATTCTTGACAACCTAAGATTTTTAGTATTTTTTGGGTTTTCAGTTGTGATTGTAGATTTGTAGGTGAAAATTTAGCTACAAGCCCCAAACATTAGTTTTTAGAGAAGAAAAGAACATTCCATCACACATCTCAAGGTAAGTATCCTATCCCTTATTTCATTTGTTAATATAGATCTATTTTTGTGTCTTAGTTGGGCTGAAGTCTTATACCTTGCATTTAGATCCACTTTGTTTATCTCAATAAGTTCAATTTCACACATACATTAATTTATCCTTTTATTAATTATAACATTACGTGAAAGAGGCCTTGCTAGTGTACTTCCTTAAGGTAATTTTGGTTTGGTATTGACACCCCTCATCATTTTGGGACCTTACAAAATCTAGGTTATTTCAAGAGTTATGCTTGGAAGCCCCTCCTCTTGTATTGAATGACTTAGGGAGAGAGTGTTAAATATGGTACACCTAGCTTACATTGTTAAAAATAATTGATGCCATTTTCCCCCTAAATAGATATACATCTCATAAAATCATTACATCTCATAAGCATTACATCCCATGACATATATGAGCATAAATTAACCATCACATAATCATATATACATCTACAAATCATAATTATGAATGCATCCATAACATATCTTACATATGCATTCATCATATAAGCATAAAAACTAGATCATAGTATCCATCATAAAGCATAAATGATAAATGGATCGACATAAAGCATAAATCATACATCCTACATAAACCACATTAACATGCATCCATCATAACAATCTGTTGCATAATCATATACCTCAAAAATAATAATGTTCAAGAACAATGATATCAAGAAAGGAGAAGAACCATAGTATCTAGGAGGAGGGAGTATATCAAAGTACATCTAAGTGATCAATATACATCAGTGTCATCATCAAAAGATAAATACACATATATGTCAATAAAATATGATATACACTAAGAGGAACTAGGCATGGTTGTGTTTTGAATCTGTTGGACGGATCATCAAAATGCTGCCACCTATACTTGTCCCACCAACACCTATAGATGGTCCATCACTACCCCTTTTCCCTGCACCTAGTCCCCCTGGAGGCCTAGGAGGTGGACATGTAATCCCATGAGTCTCTGTTTGACCATGATCCAATCCACCTCTAACACTCTACATACGAAGGTGCTCTCCTATCTGCGGGCACTACCTGATAATACAATCCCCAATAGTACTCACTCCTCTTCATCTCATACATGAGATATTGAATAGTCTAACAAGTGACACCCTCTGTATAAATATTCTCTATCATGTGGGATAACTCCTCATCTACATCCCATTACTCTATAGCATGATCCCTCTCAATTCTAGTAGTGGACAACTCAGTCTCAAGGGCCTAAATCCTATCATGTACCTATGTCAATTGTGCATGTAATAGGGTCATCTTTACCTGTGTAATAGTCAAATCACTACACAATCTTTTCATAATATCCTTCCTATCAATAGGTTGGGTTGTAGAAATTGATGGATGTCCCCGTGTAATATGTTTTGCACCATGAAGTACACCTGAATGAAACCTGCATGCTAGCCATCCCTAATTTAGAATATCATATGTAGAAGCACCTCTCGTTGTACTAGAAACCCCACCTCAGTAAACTCCATCTAAACCTATGGAAACACCACCTTAACCCCTAATCCCACCTCTCTACCACCAAGGTCTGTCATCGTCATCACTCTCCAAAGGAGGAATTGGCTCATTTGGAGAAGTTAGCTATGGGAAAGGATGTGTCAGAAACTATTGTACATACTGACATATGTCACACTGACATCTAGAATTTGTCCCATAGAATCCCAAGTTAATGATACTAAGCCTTGGTACTCCTCAAGTGTTGTTTGATATGAAACACTTGGTCCCCAAGTGGCTCTATCATTTTGTGTATGAGCATACACAAAAGATCCCTATGGCATGCCTTGAGTCTGACCATACTGTCTGAATACCCTGGTCACAAAAAATCTCTCGATTACATAAGGATTCTAGCCAATAAACCATTCAAACATAAATAAAAATGGAACCTCTATCTAGTCCTCCTGCTAGGCCTCACAATCAAGATAGGGTCTCCAAAAAACTATATCAATTTCATCAATCCTCTGCCTCCATTACTCTAATGGCTAGACAATAATACCACTATAACTATAAATAAAAGGATGACCGAACAGACACACTGTATCATCAATAGATTATGTCACTGGGATTTTCTCCCAGATACGAATATGTAGAAACACTACACTTACAGATAGACTCGCTTCATGATCATATACTACATGATGGAGCTCATGATACAAGTGTGCAAAAATGCATGATCCCTCGGAAAATTATTGAGGTTGTGTAATCATATCCTCTAAAATCTGACCCCAGCCAACAACAAAGCCATGTGCTCTCCAGTTAGTAAGCATGAAACCTCTAACAAGTCCCACCAAAATTGAAGGGAGTGGGGCATATCTCCTCAACATCGTCTCCCAAAAATTGTATATCCTCCAATTTGATCATCACCAAAAATACATCGCAACACATCAAGACCACCATCATCCTCAAGATCATAGTATATTATCTCACCAATGACTTGGGTATCCAGAGGATCCTGTAGACATCCTTGAGAGTGACCATCGTCTCTTTGGTCAGCAAGTGAAAGCTTTTATGGTCACTATGCCATCTCTCTACTAAGGCTTTTAGCAAAACTCAGTTAACCTAATATCAAGGCATAGCCAATAAGGAACATAATCTGCATCACCCTATCAGTCATTGCTCCTCTCGAAACAATTGAGGAATCATATTAATGGACTTAGGGTATGGAACCTTCATGTTTAGCTTCCCCAAAGAAGGTTGATAAATCAACATTAAGAAATCAAATATTGATTGATCATATTAAAAAAAATTATCAACACATCAACATATCCTATTAGCTTAGATGGGATTTCAGATAATCTAGATGAGCACATCTATTTTTGATCCTCTAGATCTTGAGGTCAAACCATCAAAACCTAATCCAATCATCTAACATCATTAATAACATCAAAAAATGATTGACCAAACAATAGAAAAGCTTCAAAAATCAAATTTAAATCAAATGCCACGTTCTATGGTCTATATGCGGCTAAACACCATACACGACCCAAAATTCATGTGAGCGATAAGAACACAGTCGTATGTAATACGATATGTATATACAACATAAAATATAGCCTATGTGATGCAAGACATATGTGATAGATAATCAAATGTGATGCTAAACTATCTATATGTGATGCAAAATGAACGAGATAAGCCATTATCATGTAAATCAAATGCGACGATCTAGGTTTTGGATGAGACAACAAATTTCGAATGCGAAGAAAAACTAAGAATATGTGATGAAACAAAATAAAAAATGACTTTTCAATTAAAAATGTGCCGAAACCAATCAAAATCGACAAAACAAGGAGGGAAACATGACACTCATCAGTAGTCCATACGCTGCGGGTCTTTGATGCCAACTAACCTTCTCGAATTGATGCTCTGCAACTGGAATCACCATAGCTACAAAATAAGGTTTTCTCTCTCAAAGGGGTGAAAAGTAAATGGTAAAAGTGTAAATGAAAGTAAAAAAATGGCCTTTTTACCCTTAAATAACATGTTTTTGACCTAATGAGCATTTCGAGGGTATTTTATCACATCAATTTTTTGAGACCTATTATCAAATTTTTAGGGCATTATTTTAATCAAAATTTTAATGCAAGTTAAATCAAAATCATAAAAAATCATAAATATTTTACAAATTTCAAAAAAATAATAAAATCTTCAAAACTATCGAAAAATCACAAAATCATTTTGATTTACCTCTAGAGGGGGCATACACACATCAAAACACAACATTCTCATAATTGGGACAAATTTTAAAAATTTGGGGCATCGAGCGTCAAAATTTCAAAATTTCAAATTAGGATATCAAGGGAATCAAAATTGCAAATTAGGAACATCTATTCAATCAAATCATCATTATCACATCAATGAGACATAAATCATATTAGATTAGTATCAAAACATCAATCAAGATCAAAATTGTCCATTATTCTTTGAACAAACGTGCTACTCGCACGTTGATTCAAAGAGTGGCAAAATGTATACACTTAAAAATGGTCAAGATCAAATATTAATTAAATTCAATCTATTTAATTAATAAAGTAAAAAAATTTCTACTATATAAATTGAATTAAACATTCAATTATATAGTTCACCATTAATTAGTTAATTCTTTCAAATAAAATTAATTCAGCCCATTCACACCTCATCACATGTCATAACCAATTCACATGCCACCTCATATATGACTAAAGTAATTAATTCTTTTGAATTAATTAAATCCTAATTTCTCTCAACAACCAAAAAAGAATATTCTAGAAAGTATCTTTCACAATCAAGCAATAAGAGAGAAGCTTACATAGATCACCAAATAGCCTTTGCTATGCTAGCCATTCAATATTTTTAATCAATCTTGACCATTGATAAAAAAAGCACATCCCGAAGCCTTGGAAAATCCTATAAATAAGGAGCATTCCTTGTTCATCTGCATCCACTTTCATTTGAACAAGTGCATTATACTAGTATTTTCATTTGAGAATCCTTATCATGGAAATTTTAGTTTCATTTGCTTCTAGTTTATTTGATTTCTTAGCTAATTGTGCATTGTTCTTCATTCTAGCATAGATCTTTAGTGTCATTTAGCTTAAGTTTCTCATTCTCATCCTGCATTTAGTTTAAATTCATCATTATAATCATGGAAAATCCTAAATATCATGCCATTTAGCTTACACTTGCATATCAATTCTCATTTCCTAGGTTGTCATCTTTGAGATCTTATTGCAACTAAGAAAAAATAACTAAGACTAATTAGATCCTTAGGATTAGAGAGAAATGAGATGCTCTTGAGTAGTTATTTCATGTTTTTATCAAGTTCTTATCATGATTTGGTCTAATAACTCAAAATAATGTTTCATTATTATTTGTGATTCAAATAATTGCATACATATCCATTGACAAATACCTCTTAGCACTTTATCCCATAAAGTTAAAAAATTATGGAGAAACTTTACTAAATCTAAAGAAATTGTACTTTTATCCAAACTAGAAAGATTCAATCTAAGTAGTTTTACATGGTGAGAGTTGTATCATACCAAACCATGTGTGTTAGAAGAATATCATGATCAAAAGCATGGTCCTCACAAAGATAAGTGGTAGATTCAAATCCTCAACAAAATTTCATTAGATTTCTTCATGCCCACTCCATAATTTAACCTAGAGCTTCTATCAAAGTGAGTATATTTCTATAATCCATAAGTTATCTAGATTCTACTTTTAGATTCGATTCTGTGAGTATTTTAAACATCAAATTTTCAAATCCCACTCCATGATCCATCATGAGGATGATAGAGCTTCTATTTAGAGGAAAGTGAAAAGTAGGTTAGGACCTTAGCATGCAACAAATATAAAGGTATGCAAACAAAATATATAGTTTTAGATCTAATATAAAATAAAAAAAGTAAAACCCTAGGGTAAAAGGAAGTGATTTGAGATATTAGGCCCACCAAATGAAGAAGATGAAAACTTACGGACTATCCTCTTCTAATTAATTTATGCTAATGCTAATGATTGATAACTAAAGTATATTGATTAACGAAAAATGTGTTGATCCAAGTATGAGACAAGCATAGAAGAAATTGAAATGAGTAAGAATGATTTCGTTCCTCCAAGGGGTTAATGTTTGATATGGTTGTGATTTAATTATAATTCTGCCTTTGTAAATAGACTTTTCCTATAACCTTTGAAAATTTATGAAGATACATGTCCTTGCAATTTGAAAATCAATTAGATAGAATGATTACTTCGACCACAATCTTATCTATTTTATTTTTTTTACTTATTTTTCTTGTCTTTGTTCATTAAAATTTTACACTTGCTTCTAAATCTACACAAAGTTAAGACATTATTTATGAACCCCTTTAAAGAACTTCATTTGTTAGGGTGTCAAAATATTTGAAGTTCCTCATTGTGCCTTGATCAAGTCCATTCACAAACCAAAAAAAAGAGCAATGACAAGATAAAACATGTTGAGTGATCTAGGATTGTCCATTATTACTCGTAATGATATTTGACTATTGATAATATTCAAACAAAAAAATTGACAATTGTGTAAATGAGAATAGAAAGAAAAAAGACAAGGATGCCAATCATTTTCTATGTAGTTAGTATATTGTTGATGTTAGCCTACCTTTATTAATAAAATAATATAACACATTATCCATTTTATTAATAGAATTAATTAGAACGAAAATAAAGCCTTCTCTACAAATACATTTTTATCTATATATTAATTATCTATATACTAATTTATGTATCAGATTATGATAATATAAGTGAAAATATATCTAAAGGAAGTTATCCTCATTGTTTGGTTAAGATCATAAAAAATAGGAATATTTGTGACCCTAGAAGGATTTTAAATCTCAACAAATAACATTATCACCAATTAGACAATAACTGATGGCAAAGGAATATACTCAGGGGGATCCAACCTGACAGGAGCGAGTGGGGGATTCTTCATTAGCTCGTCCAAATCCTGACCAGCGTCCTTCCTCAGCGACGCATTCAAAAAAGCCACCATAACTCCCCCGGTGAACCTCCGCATGAGCTCCCTCACTGGACCGTTCTTACACAAACAATACGATGTCTTCCCCTTCACTCCGCCCGTGAGATCATCCAGAAAGTCCATGTGACCGTAGTCTACGGCCACGAAATGATAAGCCGGAGGGCTGCACAACCTGAAAAATTTCACGTGGTTCACGCAAGCGGGAGCGCAGGGAGGACAACAGCAGTTCTTTTTCATGGACCCCAAACCCGATCCAATAACAAGCGTCGGCATATTTACCGTAACAGGATGCTCTTTACCGCATACAATCGTCGGCAGCGTTCCGTCCACAGGATCGACTCCCACCAGCGCTGCGTAGGGCATCGACGGAGGGTTCTTGCTTTTACCCAGCGCAACTCCGAAAGCCACTTTGCCGCCGCGGCTGTGACCAGCAATGACAAGCTTTTGAATATCCGGCTGCACATTTGCCGGCAGATACTGACCAAGCTTCTCGCGCAGCCACTCAGTGATGCACACAGCATCATTTATCTCCCCACTGGCGCTCAGACAGGTTACATTATACATCTGCATAAAATAAAGTTGTCACAGAGACATTTTATTCTGGACTGGAAAGTTTACAATGATGTGAAAGTCTGAAATTTACAGATATTTTAACTGTAAATTTCTTAAAAGGTTTTTTTTTATGAATAAGTCTGATCAAAATATATTAATTTAGGAAAATGATAGTTACAGTTTAATCAAAAAATAATAGGAGGAAAAATCACTTCTCATTAGTCATATATGTTGATTTTAGTTAATTCTAACGGCCACTCCAGATCAGTTCTATATGCTGATTACAAGTGATATTGAGTTACAGTTCCGATCCATAATCTATGGGAGGCTATTTCAACTCCAGTTTCCCTTTCACCCTCAACTGCAATTTCTGAATTTCATTGTGTAAAATTTTACACAATCAAATTTAGAAACTTTTTATACAATCAAATTCAGAAACTTTTTATACTATCTTTGTAAAAAAAATTAAACTGAAAAATCTATTGTCAAAATAAATAAATAAAATCATCATCAGAGCTCTAAAATGACTGGATCAATTAGGGATCGGTATCAATAATTCCTTGAACAGAAAAACGTCTAGATCAATTATTCTTTAAAGTAACTGCTCTTTACAATCTTCAACAATTATAAACGTTAAAATTCTTCCTTTATTCTCCACAATTTCGGAATTCCGTAACCATTTCCTCCAAATCTGTTCAGTTTTCAAATATGTTAAAACAGTGTATTCAATTGCAGAGTCGAAGTAAATTACCTGAGGAGCGACTGTGATGTATCCGTGGGAAGCAATGTGTTGCAGAAGTTGAGTGTAGAAGCTGTTGACGAGGAGGTAGCCGTGGAGGAAGAGGAGGACAGGGTACTCTCCTTGCGCACAAGGGAGAACCACCAGGAGGGGCTTGGGAGGGCTTTGTTCTCCTCTACCTTGAGAAATTGTTAGGGTTTGAGTGGGGAGAGGACCGAGGTTGAACACATCTTCCACCCCCATTTCAGTGTAGTCGAGGATAGCAGGTGAGGAGGGATGGTTGCACACATGTTCAAATGTTTGTATTTAAAGTCAAAATATCGGGTAATGCCTCTCTGTCTCTCTTCCTACCATTGAGCTGTTCCTGTTGCGTTTTGTCTTGGTTAGGAGGCGACCAGTTTTCCTTTGTCTTATCACAAAGGAATGAATGTTTGTTTTCTGTTACATTCGAGTAGGTGATGAACATTTGAAATTAGTCGGTAATGTATCTCCTAATTGAAAAATAAAGTTCGTGGAATAACATTATAGTATCAATTGTACCTAGTTGCACATGTTGAAATGTTTCTAAATTATCACCAAGGCTATCGGATAGCTGGATAACGTGGCTCTCTCTCTCTCTGTCATAGCTGTTCCTGTCACGTTTTTCCTTGTGTCATATTACGTGGGAGGTGGGATCAGTTTTTCCTCGTATTGTAAGGGCACAAAATCCCATTAACTTGTCATATTCCAAGGGACTAAGATTGACATGAATGAATGAATGTTAGATAATCTTTGTTTTATCACAAAGGAATGAATGCATGTTTTTTATATCACCCGTGGTACAATGTATTGTTCATATTGTAAGGAAATAACATCCACATGAATGAATGAATGTTATCCTTTGTTTTATCACACATAAATGAATGGATGCTTTTTATAACACCTATGGTATACAGTATTGTTCGAGCAAAACAAATTGGTTTTATTGCTGATAGTTTTATTCTTGATAATTTCATATTAGTATGGGAGACTTGTGAATGGGCTTCGCAAACAAGACAAAATGCTATTCTAATCAAGCTCGACTTCGACAAAGTTTATGATAGAATTTGTTGGAGTTTCATTCTTAAAATGCTTCAATGCCTTCATTTTGGTCCTAAACTTCGAGCTCATGTTCAAATACTTTTTTGAGATGCTAATACTCGGATTATTATCTATAATGCTATGACAAATCCATTTCCTTCACAATGTTCTATCTGGCAAGCTTTTCCCTTAGCCCCATATTTATATGTCCTTATAGCTGATACTTTGGGATATTTACTTCTAAGTGGTAACAATATGAAGTTGATCTCGGGAATTTTTAATCATGGTAACGTTGTTGTTACTAATTCCCACTATGTTGATGACAACTTGTTATTTTTAGAAAATTATGAAAAAAACATTTCCAATACATGATGGACATTCTGGAGTTGTACCGTGCCATTTCAGGTTCTATAAATTGTATATCATAAAATAAAATTTCTAATGGTTCAATATGGTCATTTTCTTGATTGAATTCCTTGAGATTGGAAACAAATTAAACATGAGGAATTAATGAGGTACCTAGGAATACCATTTGGTATCGAGGTGTCAGTTTCAGATATGTGGAATTGGAATAAAGTCAGGAGCAAGATTTTTAATCGAGGAAATAAATTTCTATCTTTGGCTAGAAAAATACAAGTTTTCAATACATTTTTTCTTGCTAGTCATGTATACTACTCTTCATGTTGGATGCCTTCAAAAAAGGGGTATGAAGATTTAATCAAAATTATTCGTCAATTTCTTTGGGCTAAATGGGATTGTAATCAGAATATATATCTACATCTTGGACTCATTGTATCCAACCCAAACATAATGGTGGTTTGGGGCTTATTGATCCAAGAACACAAGGGTTTTGTTTGACCACTAAATTGATCACTGGATTTTTCTATGGGGATGAACTGTGAAAGATTCTTATACAAAATCACATAATCTTGTCATTGTTAAAGGAAAATGACATCATGTAGGATGGTTGGATAAAATTCTTCACGCCTCTCTTTTCTCTCTCTCAAAGCATCTTTTCCCCTCCAATCTATATGGAAGGCTTGAAAACATAATTAAAAGATTTTAAAATGGACAGAGAGGACTCTCTTCAACATGGATTCTATTTTTTCACGTCTTCTATTTGGTGGAATAAGCACATCCTTTATCAAGATTAACCTCTTGCTTCAAGATTTCCTAAACAGTCTTACACTCTCTTCAAAAAAGAGTTTGTAATGTGGGAGACCTTAGGATTTTTAGACTATGAGATGGTTTCCTTAGCATTCAGTTAAATAATAATTCTACCTAAGCAATAAATACAAAGTATTTCTTATTTTTATTCAGTCTTTAGTGCCTCTAGAATTATCAATGAAATTATGCACTCCTATTCATTGTAACTTTTACAATGACTGGCTATGCATGTCATCATATTCTTTTCTTTTCTTTTTCCTTTAAAGAATTTTTTTTTTTTTTAAAGCCAAAGTGGACAAGCCACCATATTTATATTAATAAAAGTTGATTCAAGGACTCCTCCATGGAAGAATCAGGAAGAAACCCCAGAATCATAGTCATATACATGCAATGAAGATAAAAATGTATTTACAATAGGTTTTCCTTTCGAAAATGACAAATCCATACAGGATGCTACAATAGCTCAAAACCCATTATGAGGGTAGATACAAAATAGAAACGAGCTACTAACAAAAAAACCCCATAGACCCAAGAAAAACACATTTATCTCATCCCAATACAATTGCCATAAAAAAATGCAAGTCTATTGCTCATCCATGGGGGAGGAAGAGCAGTGCACGAAATCCCAAGCCAGCTCCCAACCAGTTGGCGGAGCCAAAACAGGCATTGCATCCCAATCATCATGCGAAAATTGAACAGCAGGTGGAGTTGTGGAAGACTGAACAAGAGAGAGTGGAACATTTAGGTCTAGAACCAGTATAGTGGAACCGAGAAGAAGCACCATGCAAGATGAATTAACTTGCAGAGGCTGAACCAAAGGTAGCGGTGAGACCAAGAGATCCAACACCGCATGTGCAAGCCTCCTGATATTATCCGCAAGCTCCTTTCCAATAACCGGGGACACAATATGCAATTTGTTACTGATAATACAAAAACTCTTTTTCTCCATAGCCCATTTAAAACAATCATATACCATGAAGTGTTTGTGGTTGATCATGAGGTCATGATGTGAAAACAAACCACCTATCAATGCTTTGCTTGACCAAAAATCATATTTCTGAAGTGCCACCATAAGCCAAGAACCAGAGATAAACTGGGGATGAACCACCTTGTTCACGATATAAAGCACTAGATCAACTAATTGTAACAGGTCCATCAAGTTGGAAAGGAAGATTGATACTAGCTGTGAAGGGAAAACAACTAATTTTGTCCTTGGAGTGAGCACGTATTCACCAATTACATGATGAACTACCCTGTAGTGAAGCATAGAGTTACAAATGAACACTTGTTCAAGCTTTGGGCCATCAATTCTATGGGGGAATGGAAGCTTAGAGGAAAGGGGGGATATGGAGACCCAATAATTTTTGGGCAGTAGCTCGGCATGGAGAGATCCACAGGCATCACAGATAGGAAACTCCATTTACTACAAAATCCAACCTTGAGAGAAATCTCACAACACACAGTATAAGTAAAGGGCATGGGAGATGAATGCAACGAATGAACATTCACACAAGAATGCAGGGTATTTGAAGGCAGCCAATGTGAATTCAAAATTTGAGCCATTTATGGTAGATCTCCCAAAATCTATACTTGAGGATGAAGAAGGACAGAGGTCATTATAAATCTAGGTGCTTGTCAGAATAGCCACACATAATCAGTATGTGAATACATACGAAACTAACAAGGGCAGTGTACTTAAGCTGGACTAAAATTTAGCAATGACGGCATACGAATGCGAGGTAGAGTTTTAATAAGTACACTACAGATAATGCATTCATTAAAGCATCATCCCACCTCACTTATGCACAGACACGACACTTATGCCAGATGGACAGTTGGTGCATTGTCACTTAGACCCACCAAGTAATAATCCCAAATGGCAAACTGCACTAAGGAGAGCCTCACATCCACACGTTTGAGCTAGAACCATCAAATGCTAACTTGTCCACTCTGAGGATTTCTTGAAGTTTTGCATCTTGCTTTATGATCTCATCTAGTTGGAGCGACATTTCATCATGCCCATCACACCCTTTATTTACCAAGTGATCTGCCAGTGTGTTCCCTTCTCGCAATGTATGTGAGATGAATACTTCTTGGAATGAATCTAATAGATGCCAAATTTGATGTAGAATGTATGAAAGTCTCCAATTATGTGAAACACGGTTAATACATGCTTTGATAATAATCATCGAATCCCCTTCTATATGAATCTTTTGAAAACCCCTAGATTTAGCCAAGGCTAATCCTGCAAATAGTGCCTGGGCTTCTGCGATGTTGTTTGTCCCGAATGGGAGTGGGCAACATTTGAGTGCTAGCAGTGAGCCACGATGATCCTGAATGCATACTCCTACACCTGAATTCCTTGAATTTCCTCTTGAAGGGCCATCAAAGTTAATTTTTACAACTCCTGATGATGGCAGCAACCATTTGATTGAGGCTCTTTTATTTACCTTAGAAGATGCTATTTGGTGGCACCAACTAGAAGGAACATGTATGCTTTTCCATTCCCACAAGATAGAAGAGTCCCAAGGTGTCATGACTAGATTATATCAAAGTTTGCTATGGCTAGCATTTACTAGTTTAGATATAGACCTTTCCAGCTCTGATAAAACTACTTGGATTGGCGTAGAAATTCTACGGAAAATTCTTTTGTTTCTCTCCCACCATAATGCCCACACTACTATAGCTGGAATGCACTTCCAAATAGCAGAAAATAGGGAAGTGGAATACAGTTATGGCCAAGACTCAAACAAGTCCCATAATTTGTATGGAAGTGATGTGGAATAATGAATTTTCCTTAGGACAAAAAGCCAACAATCTTGTGCAAATTGACAATTAAGAAATAGATGATCTGAGTCTTCCTGTTGATTACCACACAAGAGGTAGTTGAATGGTTGGGCTATGTTGAGTCTGTGTAAACGCTCACTGGTTAGTGCTCTATTCTTTAGTGCTATCCAGACAAAATAGCCAGCCTTAGGAAGTGTCAGGTGATTCCAGCAGAATGTGTAGGCACAGGAAGGTTTTATGATAGTATCCCTCTATTGGATAAGTTTATACCCTTCTTTAATGGTGAAATTTCCATCTTTCCCTGGAGCCCAAATGAGTTTATCCTCCAAGTTTGATAGGTAGACCAATTTTTTTGAAAAGATATTCTCTAAACAATGAATTTCTTGTGGGGATAGTGATAATTCATGAGGGTCTTTCCATATCACTTTTCTTGAGAATAAGCAGACTACTAAAACATAGTCACAGAGACAGGAACCCCATTCATTTTCCGTAGTAGCAACTATGGCCTCTATATCAGCCATTTGTACTAAGGGAGGTGCTCCATTCCATGAATCTCACCAAAACTTGACTGCTAGGCCATTGTTCACCTCCCAAGTAATATAGTTACCAACTATTTCTCTAGAAGATAACATGAAGTCCCAAATGGCAGAACCTTTTGGAGGGTCTGAAACAGTGAGAATTCTGGATGGAATAGTAACATCTAGGTACTTCTTTTGCATAATTTGACACTAGATATTATGAGGTTTGGTGTACATTTCCCAGACTAATTTACCCCCAAAAGCCTAATTTCATTTTTGAAGATCATGTATCCCTACTCCACCTAATTGCTTTACCTGTGACATGTTTTTGAGAGAGACCAAGGGAATTTTCTTCCCACCATTCATGTTTCATGTCCAAAGAAATTCTCTTATCAACTTTCGGATGGCTTGAATAACTGATGGGGGCGCTTTAAGAACTGATAAATAGTAGTTTGGAATAGAAGATAGAACAGTTTTGATAAGTAAAATTCTGCCTGATAGAGACAACCAACTTTCTTTCCAGGCTGCTACTCTAGATTTTATCCTATTAATAATAGGTGTCCAAAAGCTAACTTTATTAGCCCCCACAAAGAATGGAATTCCAAGATATACTGATGGAAGGAAGTCAATTGAAAACCCAAGAAGATTGACAATCTTATTGGATATGATCTGATTGGTGTTAAACATATAGATTTTAGACTTAAGGGGGTTAACTTTTTGATTTGAGGCTGCTGGATAAAGATCCAATGCTTGTTTAATCTGCCTAGCCTCTGAGATATTAGACACCCCAAAGAGGATTGTATCATCTTCAAAGAGGGAATGTGTCACTAAGATGTCTGTCTGACCAATCGGAACTCCTTTCCAACAACCCGAAGCATGCTTACTATGAATGAGCCTACTAAATGATTTTGCCATGATGATGAATAACACTAGTGACAAGGGATCACCCTGCCTGACACCTTGAGTGGATGAAAAGAAACCCGCCGGCACCCCATTAATCAATATTGAAAATCCAACACCTGATATGCAGGCCTTAATCCATTTACACCAACCTTTTGAAAACCTGAATTTCTGCAAAAATTTAATTAGAAATGCCCAATTAACCCTGTTATAGGCTTTCATCATGTCCAACTTGATGACAAAGTGTGATGCTTTACTATTATTAATTGAATGGAGAGCTTCATGAGCCACTAAGGCACCTTCCATTGTTTCTCTGTCTAGTACAAAACCCCCTTGTGGCTGTGAGACAAGGCTAGGAATGAGATGCTACATTCTGAGATATATATCCTTTGTAATGATCTTATAAATAGTGTTACATAAGGAGATTGGGCAAAATTCTGCAAAGGATTTGGGAGTCTTGACTTTCGGGATGATGGCTATATTTGTGGTATTAAAGCTTTTTAACATGGATTTGCTGGTCCTGGATTCTTCTATTACATCCAATAGATCCCACCCAATCCAATCCCAACATGATTGGAAGAATAGCTCTGTAAAGCCATCTAGGCCTAGTGCTTTATCTGGGGGCAGGGAAAAGACCACACTTCTAAGCTCCTGAATAGTGAATGGAGCCATGAGTTTCAGATTATCAGCTTCTGTTACTAGTGTAGGAATTGTCTCTAGCAGTTCATCCACTGGTGGGGCTACTAAACCAGGTATTGGGGGGGGGGGCCGGCAAGTAGGGACTGAAAGTATCTGACTCCTTCTTGAATGCTTTGGGGTTCAGATAGAAGGATGCCCGTTTTAGCGTTAGTGATATTGAATATACCGTTAATTGCTATTTTTTGCTTTGCAGAAGCATGAAAATATTTGGTGTTTCTATCCCCCTCCCGAAGCCATAATTCCCTTGATTTTTGTCTCCAATATTCCTCTTCTCTGCTACATATTTCTTCCCATTCCTGTGTAAGGATTTTCTGGGTGGTATATGAATCCTTGTCCATGCCTTGTTTAATAATATTACTATATATGGTTTCCAATTTCTTCTTAACTACTTTTTTTTCTTTGAAAGTATTCTTGAAAACCTCTTCATTCCATTTTTTAATCAAAGTTTTAATATGTTTCATCTTCTGTGCAAACTGATACAGTTTAGAGCCCTCAACATCCAGTGCAGTAACCCACCACTGTCTAAGTAATGACAGGAAAGTTGGGTGCCGCAGCCACATTCTTTCAAATTTGAAAGAAGGTCTATGCTAAAATCCTTCATTAGCTATTATCGAAGACATGTGCAAGCATATCAGAAAGTGATCTGACCCTGGCCAAGGCAAGATTTGTGATTGAAATGTAACATTTGCTAGTTTCCAATTCTATGATAGGGGGAATCTATCCAATCTGACAGCAATCTGTGAGAAATCAAACCTTTTATTAGTCCATGTGAAAGTCCCATTGGATGGTTCTATATCCATAAAACTATTATCTTCAACAAAATTAGAGAAGTCTTGGATAGTTCTCAATGGAGGAGAGATGCCATTGTAGACACCTAAATTTGCTTACATAATTTAGTAATCATATTTAGTCTTTTCCTAGGACATCTTGTTAATTAAATATTATTTATTTAATTAATTTATGTCATCCCCTAGTCAATTAATTTAATTAATTAACTATAGCCCAATTAATTATCAAAATGAAAAACCTATAGTCTGATAATTAATTAAATCCCTATTCCTCTATTAATTTAAATGGATACTTTTATCTAAAAAAATTTAATTCATAAATCCCCTTTTCCTCCCACTTGGAATTAAATAAAATATTTAATTATAATTCCCCCTTATTAGCTAATAATCCTCCACTCATTCTCTCTCCTCCATCACATCTCCCTAATCTTCCACTTACCAAGCCTAATCACCTCCTAAGCATGTGCACAATTATAATCCAAGATTAAAGAATGCTAATCCACCCCAAAGTCAACCCCTTATGACATCACCTCCACATCCTCCAATGAGAAATCAAAAGTCTCTTACACCTCTTACAAACTTGTCCCCTCTCACACCTTCCAAAGGTGCCTCTCCTCTCATCCTCCCCCATTGTCACAATGCTATGCATTTCAGAAAACACAATCCATGTGCTCTCCCTTGGATGCATCTCTACCGTTGCTCACTCCTCTTTTGCTCCTTAATCTTGACTATTCATTTCACCTATCTTTCTATAAAAGAGAAGCTCTCCTCCTTCATTTTCATCCAGCATTGAAGCAAAGTTACCATGCCATTTTCTCCATTGAAGCTTGAAGCATAGATCATTGAGCACACATTCCATCCTTTGGACAAATCTTCTACATCTTGAAGGTTTTCTTGAAGGTTTTTATTGCTTTTGAGTGTCTTTGTCTTCATTTTGTAGGTCTAATCATAAATGTTTATCTCATTTGTTTTGTTGAATGTTTAGTTTACTTTGCATTCCTTAACACTACATTTTAGGTATTACATTTTGGCACGCCCGGTGGGACCCACTTCTAGGGTCATTCTTGATCATCTTTTCATCATTTTCTTGCAAAAACTAACCCAAATACTAAATTTTTTTGTTGTTTGAGTACTTTGCAAGGGTTTTTTGGGTGTTTTGCAGGTTCAGGGCTAAAGAGGAGGCATTTGCGCAAACGTTCCCATTTTTGGGTTTTACATAGCAAATACCTCCAAAAAATTTACAGATTTGCGGGAATGATTGTATGGACACGGGAACGTAGATTTCTCAGTGGGAACGCTTGTACGGCTCATGGGAACGCATTCCCGCCATGATATTTTTTGATTTTCCATGTTTTTCTGCTCTTTGTCCTACTTCACCAATGACTGACTATACCACTTTTTGTGGGATCACATTCCCGCAACACGAGATTGCGCATTGACCAGGTGAGATTGCCTGTGTATGTTTTTGTAAGCCATAAGGCATTCACTGTTGTTTTTTTGTAATTTTTGCCTTCATTCCCATAATGCAAGATCATTATTTGACTATTGCGGGATTGCCTATGTACCTTCTGTGAGCCGTACGACTTCATTATTTTCCCTGAGTTTTCTACCTTCATTCCCGCAACGCGGGATTGATAGTTGAGTTGCGAGAATGTGGTTTGACTTACAGGAATGCCTTTGCAGGTATTATTTCTATGTTTTACTATCTTTCTATGATTTCAGTTTATCTGACAATATTGCGGGAACGCCTGTACGGCTCTGCAAGAACGTTGCTTTCTGCTGCAGGATTGCAGGTTTTTTTTGCGGGAATGTGGGTTAATATTTTAAAATAGAATTAACTCATTTTTATTTTCGGTGCATTAAAAAGAATAGTGTATGCCAAACAACACCTCACATTTTTTATTTGGGTTTAAAATGAACAAAGGTTAAAATTGAACAAGGCAAACATCACACTTCTTTTTGGTGCTTAAAATCAACTTACTCAATCTTGAATGCCTAAAGGATAAAGAATCAATGCGATGAACACTTCTTTTGGTGCTTAAAAATTGATCAAACACTATCTTGAATGCTAAAGGGAGTAAAAACTTTTCTTGTTTTTTCAAATCACATTCTCTATTTTTTTTTTTTAAGCATTGTCATTTACATTTCAAAACAAAGAACCTTGCATGCTAAACATGAGTGTTTGATGTTCTAGAATAGAAAACAATTAGTCTTAATAGGTTCAATTTGGAATGAATACTTTTTGGCATGTTTGAAGCCGTGTTTGAAGCCGTGTTTTTCAACACTTCCTTAAGAGCTTTTCAATTTTTGCATAAACATTGTTAAAGTAAGCGACGTGGAAGAAATCCACTTGTATCTATATCCTCTCCCCTTACCTTCACAGATCTTGGGTGAAGAGAAAGATCAAGTTTGATTGACAACACTTCTAGCGAGGCCTGTCTAGAGAGAAGCACTTCCTCTTTAGAGAATGACCTCAAACCGGTAATACCCTGGCCAGTATATAAACAAGGTGCTAAGAAAACTCTTGCCTTATCCTCACAAGCTCAGGCGAGGCATGTTGATGGTAGTCCAAGGTAGGTGAATATCTATACAATTTTGGCATGGTCAACTAGGCTATTAAGTGAGTCACGCACGTACAAACTGATTGGGGGGACACCACAGACCTTACTAGAAGCCATTAATCAGAAGCCTACCCGATCTACTCCCGAAGGTATCATAATCTTTGTGCAAGGACCGACCCAAGTGGTTTCCCGGGTCACCTGAAGATTACTCACCATATGTATTCCTCTTTTGGGATATCAAGCTATGGGCAAAGGTTGTGATACTAGCATGTCTTGTAGGTAGAAAGTGCTTGTATGTGTTCTCGAAAGTGACTTGACCTAGTAAAAACATCTATTGAACATACACAATTATTGGAATTAAAAAGTTCTTTTGCCAAAAGAGATCATCTGCCTATATCCTCCAAGATTGCTTTGTCTCTTATGAGGACTTTTTGTTAAGACATTATCCTGAAAGTGAATTCAAGTTTGTTCAGAACCAAGCCAAGGTATACTTACCACAGTCACTTCCTAGCTTGATCCAATCCTGTGAACAATTACTCTTTTTTTGACCCATGACCCAGACTGTGAAGCATAAGAAAGCTAAGTTACCCATCCCGCGTGCGTACTGAGAAAAGAAAGTTACAGAAAGAAAGCTCAAAGATTGTCAGCATATTGTCACTGCAGCCCACGAAGAAGAAAAGTACCAAACCCGATTGGATAACATACAATACAACGCAAGGGTTAAATAGTTTGATTTTCGAATCCAAGTTGATCACTGCTTTGTCAGATTAGAGAGTGAAGATTAGTTGGCATAACCTCCTCCTCTTTCAAAACTATGAAAATTGTCACTACATCCCCCATCTTAGGTGATCCAATAGGTGCATTTTTCATCATCCCCTTTTGAAGCATCATTTAGCATCATTATCCCAAGTTATTATCATAGATCCATATCATATCCAAGAACTCGCCTTGAGTTGTCCTATCCTTGTTTACACAAGTCAAAATCTTGAAGCTTCACCCATTCGACTAAGCATTGTCTAGGGTAGCTAGTACTTTCTTTTATGGACCTCATCATCTCGATCCAGAGATCAGCCCACACTAGTAAGGATCCCGTCATTCAAAGATCACAAGTCTATCTAAGGATGACAATACACACATTTTGATCCCCCCATCAGGAAAATTAACCCATCTCAATCCTTTTCCCAATAGCGTATCACTAAGAATCCTACATTTAGATCATCACCTAGTTCATCTCAAAATCCAAATCCCCATCCTTAGCATCATTCCGCTACATCTGCATTTTCCCTCATCTTAGGACTTTGCACTTTCATTCCTACTATGACATGATCAAAGAAAAGAAAAGGGATGGATTCCAACTAGGCCACTACTTCGGCTGATCCAAATGATTCCATAGGTGAAATGGTGGTGTATGACCCTCCGACAATGATAGTTCAGAACATATGGGAAGATCCTAGTGAGACACCTACTACTAACTCCATGGAGGCTTTCATGTGCTTCCCAGAACATGCGCAAATGGTAAGCGCAATCATCACACAAAATCATCTGGCTATATTGACAAACTATGTGCAGGAGGGTACTCCCATACCACCTCAGTTATGCTCTTTTGACCCCATAAACCCCTTCCACGTTCCCGCCGACATTGATTCATTTGTCATCCAGCAAGTCCATGATCCAACCATGCAAGTATCCCATATGGCCTCACCTATCCCACATCTCCTAGAACCTTGTATGGCAATCCCCGCAAGCACACCACTTTCCATCACGGGACCATCACCCCCTGCCTCTTCACAGATAATCACCCAAGCGCCAGCATTCACCCAAGCCTCTACTCAAGCAATGTCACCTCCCACTACATCAACACCTCTTTTGCAAGGGGTCTCACCAACCACGCCACCCATATCCACCCCACAATCTCACTCCATGCAAGTGCCTCTCACCTTTACTACTAGCACACAGACCCAGCAAGTCACCTTTACAACAGGAATGCCACATATGCCATCCCACAATCCTCCACCAGCATAGCAAACTCCCATATCGGCCCCCACATTTGTGGCCAAATTTGCATCGCAAACCCTATCAAGAGTCAACGCCACCTAGAGCCTCGGCTAAGCACAAATGAATGCCATAGGAATACCCACACATGGCCAACTTTACCAAAAGGCTCATCAACAACAAACCTTCCCACAAGTAGCACCTCCACCTGTATTTACCAACTATTTGTCTATGCCATCCGCCGCTCAACAAACCAAACCTCCGCAATCACAACAACTTGGCACTACCCATCCCACTAACTCCATTATGCAACCACCAATAGTGCACACCTAGGCCACCATCCCCACTCTTAGCAATGAGGGTATGTACCCATCTTATATTGGTCAAACCCATCACCAACCACAACCATTATACCAACCTCCCTAGTAGCAGCAATACTTCCCAGCTCCACAAGCCAACCCTCTCATCTCGCAGTAGCAAGCCTTGCCGCAACATGCACCCACCTTGCATCAGCAATACATCACTCAGCAAGCTAGTCAAAACCCTTTTCAGATGGCCTTTTCAGTCAGGAAATCCCCATTTCCTAGCTCACCATATCTTCCACACATCCCTCCATATTCACCTACGCCATCCGACCCATTCTCATTGGGAGTACCCACTCCAACACTGGCCAAGTCAGAGTGGGAAGAAATGAGAAATGCCATCAAAGAGCTTAAGATTGGTACTAAGACTAAGACATTCAAGTTCAAGGAGGTTTGTCAGTATCCATTCGACAAATCAATCACAGTAATCCCCTTCCCTAAACATTTTGAAACACCAAAGTTTGACAAGTATCGAGGGAAGGGTGATCCAGTTAACCATGTCAAAGAGTTCTACATGGCATGCCAGGAGGTGGCATTTAACGACATATTTCTCATGCGACTCTTCCCCAAGAGCTTGGGAGGGCCCGCCCTCGAATGGTTCTACAAAATACCTTATGGGTCTGTTTCCACATTTCCAGAGCTTTCAAAAAAGTTTGTCGCTCAATATGCACACAACATCAAGAACGAGCTCACCCTATTGGACTTGTGCAATACCAAATAGAAGGGAGGTGAAACTTTGGCTGATTACTTACAACGATGGCAGAATCTCACCACGAGATTGTCATACCAACCATGAGAAAAACATCTTTCCAAGATATTCATTGATAATCTGCACCCGAAGCTATCGCATTCTATGAAGATGAACCACATTCAGACCTACCAAGACATTAAAGGGAAAGGCATGGATATTGAGTGAGCTCTTTTGGACGATGGTAGCATCAAACACTATAAAGAAAGCTCTCAGGACAGACCAAACAATGACCATTCTCAATATTGGAACAAGAATAAGAATGTGGTCACTGATGGAGCCACTAACACTAGGAATGTCCAAGTTGTGGTTGTAGGTCCTAGTCCTACTCCTCCAGCATATCAACAACAAACACCCGTGTATCAACAACCACCACCCGTATACCAACAGCAAGCCCCTGCCTACCAACAACCACCCTGTCAGCCTCATGTGAATCAAACCAATGCTATATCTGTTACCCAAGGATGAAATAAGCCCCGTGTTCAAAATGACCCAAAGCGCATCTTCACACCCCTTGGAGAACCCTTGGATGCCATTTTTCACAAGATGGTGAGTGCCAACCTAGTTGTGTATCTGCAAACCCAGCCCTATGATGACTCAACACCCAAGCCAGCCTAGTACAAAGATAATGAATACTACGAATACCACCGTGTTAAGGGACACGCTACCGCTAAATGCATGAAGCTCAAGAGCTATGTCTAGGATCTTATAGATAAAAAGGAGATCACAGTCGATGCTCCTACCCAAGCATCACCCAATGCCAACCTGCAAATCTACCAAAATGTGTTTCCTAAACACAATGCTGAAAAGGCTCAAGTTAACGCTACCCCTCCCACTAGCCAAGATAAGGGTAAACAAGGTGACCATGGTGATGGAAAAGACTATACCACTACCTACATAAACTACGATAAATTTTTTGGTTGTATCTCCTAGGTTGAGCCTACTGTGAATGTGATCCATGTCAAAGGTGCTGACAATCAATGTGTTGTTACTACCCGAAGAGGTTGGATATCTGTAGTCGCCGCTAATACTACCACTATCCCCAACACACAATATAACCTCTTGGAACACCTTGGGAACACACCCACACAAATATCCATCCTTGATCTCCTTCGTACATCACCCCTCCATCAAGAAGTCCTCAACAAATCCCTCCAAGAGGCCCACGTCCCTACAGACATCAATGTCATCCAATTCAAGAACCTTGTGGGCCACCTATCCACACCATCCACTCTTTCTTTTCAGCCATCCGACATGCCATCCATTGACCTATATCATAATCTCCCACTCCGCATCGTCGTCATGATCAATGACTTTGCCATCAAATGGGTCATGATAGATAATGGTTCGGTCCTCAATATTTGTACATTAAAATTTGTTCAATAGATTGGCCTCACAGAAGCAGACATCTCCCATGAGGTGATCACCATCAAGGCCTATGATAATCTAAAGCGTACCTCTAAAGGTACCATTTTGTTTCCAATCAAAATTGGTCCTATCACACAGGACACAATGTGCCACATTGTTGATCTTGATCTCCCTTACAACATCCTCCTGGGCCATCCCTGGATCCACTCCATCCAAGCAGTCACTTCCACCTATCATTAGTGCATCAAATTCCTTACCAAGGCACTGAAATCACCATCCACACAGATCCCCAACCTTTTGCATACTACCGTGCAATCGAGGCCTCATTTCCCCACTCCAATCACTGTCCCAAAATTGGCATTGGCACGTCTGTCGCCAGCTCTTCCCGATCCCACTGCAATCCAAAAACAACCCTTGCCACCACCTTTTCCTCTGTCAAGATCAACAACAAAGGCTAAAAAGAATATAGTCTCACTAATTCTTTTACAGTAGGGGCTCTTCCCCTGGATCCACACACACAAGGATGACCCTCCCACCAAACCAAGGCTCCTCAGGAGGGTCCCAAAATAAAAACCATGGGAACATCTTCTTTTGTTTCCAATCGAATCCTAAATGGTCAGGAGTTGTCCCCAAATATCAACCAATGGTTGTATAAAGATCCTCCACCTCCAAATACTAAGGTCCTCAGATACTTTAAGGATAAATATCCCATATTGCACAAATGGGCAACTAAACAATGGGACTATTAAGGAGGAGGTCTAGGACCCAATGAGGCTGGAATGACAGACCCCATGGAGGCCTCTAAAAATCCAGAGACTCAAGGCCTCAGCTTTAATCCCCCTCACCTGCACATATGAGGACCCAATGCCATAATTGGGGGCACCAATTCACCCAACGTAACCCTTTTGAGAATCCAAGACAAACTTGTGGAAGTCGAAGATGTTCCGAAAGAGGAAGAAAAATGGTCCTACGATGATATCTTTGATGATGAAACCTTCTTGGGCAATTTTTTCCTTTGCTAACTTGCGATCAACCTCATTGACCTCCCCCTCATTCACCCTAACCTCATAGATTGGGACCAACCAAGCGTAGTACATATCGATGAGTTCCAAAGTGAGGAAGTGCTCCTAAGATTCATGGGCGCCATAGATCAACAATCAGAATGGGGGCAAGAATCGACCGAAGTATACCAACTCAACCCAAAGGGGTACTTTGGGGAAGAGGAAGTCTCTAGCGGCAAAAATAAAAACAAAAAACAAAATAAAGAGTCCTCATGTGAAAACCCCTCTAGGGCACATCCTAATTCAAAAATAGTAAAAATAAAGGGCGTATCCAACAGTGAAAACCTCTCCGAGGTGTTGGAGGATGGAGACTTGCCTCTTTCTCTTATTTGGGATTACCAGTCAGAACAATCATCCATAGTCATTGAAGAGACCAAGCCGATCAATCTAGGAACAGAGGAAATCCCTTGGATCACATACATCACAGCAGCTCTAAGTGAAGTAGAAGAGATAGCCCTGGAGGCCCTCCTTCAGGAATCAATACGAAACTTTGCATGGTCATATGCCCATATGCCTAGACTTGATCCTAATCTCATTGTTCATCATCTGGCAGTCAATCCCGATACCAAAGTAGTCAAGCAAAACTTAAGAAGAATGCATCCAAAAGTAGCCTTGTTGGTTAAAGCAGAACTTGAGAAGCTCCTTCAGGATAAGATCATCAGAAGCATTGATTATTCAGACTGGATCTCTAACATGATGCCTGTCGTCAAACCCTCAGGTGACATAAGAATTTGTACTGACGTTTAGTAGCTCAACAAGGCATGTCCGAAAGATGATTTTCCACTGCCCACCATAGACATGATCGTAGACCTCACTGTAGGGCATGAGATGTTGTCACTCATGGATAGCTTCTCAGGGTATAATCAGATTAGAATTGTACAAGCAGACCAACACAAAACTACTTTCACCACACCATGGGGAACATTTTGCTATAACATGAGGCTATTTGGGCTCAAAAATGCGGGAGCTACCTATCAAAGAGCGATGACTGCAATTTTTTATGACATGATTCATAAGATCCTCGAAGACTATGTCGATGACATTCTAGAAAAATCCAGAACATGCTACGAACACCTTGATGTCCTCGAAGATGTGTTCGATTACTTGTGCAAGTATGGCTTGAAATTGAATCCAAAGAAATGTGTATTTGGTGTGACATCCGAAAAACTTCTGGGGTTCATTGTGTCTAGGCATGGCATAGAGATTGATCCGAAAAAGGTGAAGGCCATCATGGAAATGCCTCCTCCTAGAATGCTCAGACTATTAAGAAGCTTACAAGGAAAGTTGTAGTCAGTTCAACGATTCATCTCCCAACCAGCAGATAAGTGCCAGCCATTCACACATCTTTTACAAAAGGATACCTCCTTCAAGTGGGATCCCATCTATCAGCGCAGCTTTGAAAAACTTAAGGAATATCTGGTGAATGCACCTATTCTTGTTCCACCAATGCCAGGAAGGCCCCTCATTTTGTACATATCTGCAACTACTACAACACTGGGGGCACTCTTAGCACAACTCGATGATGATGGAAAAGAGTTGGTTGTTTATTATATCAATCGTACACTGGTTGGCTACGAGCTAAACTATTCTCCAATGGAAAAAGCCTACTTGGCAGTGGTTTTTTCCACTTAGAAAATTCACCACTATATGCTCAGTCACACAGTAAATTTAATCTCAAAGGTCGACCCGCTCAAATACTTGCTATCAAAGGCCACACTTATAGGGTGAATGGAAACATGGGTTATGCTTCTTAGTGAATTCGACATCCAATATGGTGACCGAAAAGCCATCAAGGGACAAGTTATTGTTGATCAGCTTGCAAAAGCTCCCTTAGTCGACGCATACCCTCTCAAAATGGAGTTCCCAGATGAGTATCTTTGTATGATCGAAGAACAACCCTAGTGGAAATTATATTTTGACGGCTCATATACATCACATGGATCAGGGGTAGGCATACTATTTGTGACCCCTCAAGGAGACTACATCCCAAAATCCTTCAAGCTAGGATTTATGTGTACAAATAACATCTCAGAATATGAAGCCCTCGTGGAAAGTCTTAAAACTACCATTCACTAGAATATCACGGAACTCCAAGTCTTCAGAGATTCCCAATTGATCATCAAGAAGGTCCTTGATGAATATCAAACAAAGGATGACAAGCTATTACCCTACAAAGAGCTTGTAGATAAGCTCAAAGGACATTTTGTCAGCATACAGTTCACACAAGTGCCAAGACTTCAGAATAAGGCAACAAATGCTATGGCCACCATCGGCTCACTACTAGAAATTCCTCGTGACACTGCGCAATATGAGTTTTTAGTCGAGTAGCTACACATACCCACTTACTAGAATGCTAACACTGATATGGTATGCATCTTGGTTGGTCCCCAGTCCCCATGGTACCACGACATTCATGCTTATCTAAAGAATGGCATCATATCTCCTCACCTCACAAACACCCAATGCCAGAACCTTATTTGCAGAGCATCCTACTACACTCTTGTAGCCAACACCCTATATCATTGTGGGTATCATAACGTCCTCTCTTGATGTCTAGACTCGAACGAGGCTATCGTGGCTTTACAAGAGGTTCATGTTGGTATTTGTAGTGCTCACACGAGCGGTATCACCCTTGCAAATTAGTTGCTTAGAGTTGGGTATTATTGGCTAACCATGGAGCATGACGCCTGCAAGTTTGTGAAGAAGTGCCTACAGTGCCAACAGTATGCCAATTTGATCCATGCACCTGCGCAGGACTTACAACCCATTGCACCTCCATGGCCTTTCTTGTGTTGGGGTTTTGACCTTGTTTGCATGATCCACCCTCATTCTTTTGATGGACACAAGTATATCATTATGGCCACCGAGTACTTTACAAAGTCGGTAGAAGCAATTCCGCTCAACTTAACTACTGGAGTCCAGATCTCCAAATTCATCCTCTACCATATCATTTGTCATTTCGGCATTCCCTCCACCATCTTCATAGATCATGGCTCTCCATTTGAAAACCAGCATGTTACAGAGCTCTGTGACTGATTTCACATCCACCAACACTTTTCTAACCTGTACTTTCCACAAGGGAACGGCCAAGCTGAGGCAACTAACAAAACTATCCTCAAAATCCTACATAAAGTTGTCAATGATTTTGGTTGTGACTGGCATTTGCAAATCAATCCTACCCTTTGGGCCTATCACACCTCATTTCATACCCCCACAGGCACCACCCCATACTCCCTGGTATATGGTGCTGAAGCCGTTATGCCAATTGAGGTCAAAATCCCTTCACTATGCATATCCATGAAGGACTACATCACAGAAGACTGCTGCGTGGCGCGCCTAACCCAGCTGAACTTGCTAGATGAAAAAAGGCAACGAGCCTATGATCACCTAATCATGTACCAAAACCGTCTCAAAAGGAGCTTCAATAAAAAGGTGCACCCTCAACAGTTCCAAGTGGGAGACCTTGTCCTGAAAGAAAACTAGAAAGTACAAGAAAATCATGAAAAGAAAGGGAAGTTTGAGCCCACCTAGTTAGGTCCCTACGTGGTGACAGCTTGCTTTGATTCTGGAGCTTATCAGTTGTCTACACCTAAGGGGGAGCCTCTTAATGATCCTATTAATATCATACATCTAAAGCAGTTCTATGCTTGAACCATAATATGATCCTAAAAAAATCCTAAAAATCAAATATGATCCTGAAAAAAATCCTAAAAATCAAATATGATCCTGAAAAAAATCCTAAAAATCAAATATGATCCTGAAAAAAATCCTAAAAATCAAATATGATCCTGAAAAAATCCTAAAAATTATAAAATGTCCTGAAAAAAATCATCATCCTGGTGAAAACCTGGTCAACAAGTGCCTCGATGAATCAAAAAAAAAAAAAATCAAAAAAATGGAAAAGAGTAAAGAGAAAAATCTCGTCCAATGGTGAAAACTTGGCAATTCAAGCACCTTGGGCAAGTATGTTGGTGAAAACCTACTAAACAGGCACCATACATAGTGGACCATCTCACTATCTATCAAACTCCCATCCCCCCCCTTCCATTGGCCACTTTTCATTCCTAATTCACCCATCCCTTGTTCCCAAGGTGTCATTCCCATTTCGCCAGCACACGCGATTCGCTATCCCACTTCCTACAATGTTGTAAATACTCACTGTATATAGTGTCCCCATCTTGTACATACCATCTTGGCAGTGCCTTTTGCTCGCAATGCCCATGACTTGAATGATCTCAACATTAGCAATGTTCCCTCAGCAAGTATCCTACGTCACTATGATTCTCTGAAAGTTGTTCGTTTGCCCAGTAATTCCCAATGCAGTCAATACCCATCAACTAGGTCCTTGTAGGATGCATCCTTCCTCCATGTCTGACCTAATCTCAACATCCACAGTTAGCTGATCTCTTTTGGAAAAGGACATCTTTTGGTCTTATCCCATTGATTTCAGTTTGCTTGTTCTATCTTTTCAGTTGATTTTGTGATCTCAGTTGACTACTCCCATTAAAGCCACCATGATAATTTATATCATGGTGTGTTGCAACAGGACGGTTTATTCTGGGGCACGGTCTTTTTTGATCTTTTGGTTTCTACCTGTGAGTCAGTCAGACATGACCCTTGCACATTTTTACTTGTGATCTTTTGGGTTACTTGGTGCACTTGGGAAATGTTGTTTGTTTGTGGATTCTCTCACGTCGTTTCCACCATGTGTCCTTCGTGGTGCATGTGTGATGCTATTGCAATCCTTGAATGTCTTTTTTGCGTTAGTCCTATGTAATGCTCGCGACATGACCTCATGTTCCTAGTAATTATGGTTCGTCTCTTCTGTTGCTATATCAAAATAAGTGCTCAAAATCTACACAATGGTGTTCCCTTGAAACATCCCGTGCTCAAGCTTCATGAAACATCCTCCTGCCTATCCAAACATCTGACCAAAGCTCCCATCATCCCTATCCAATATCAAATCATCATCCCTATCAAAGCACCATCCAAAATAGAAAACTCCCCACCCAAGATCTTCTCTCTCGCATCCCTCTCACATTCTTGACCTTTGGATTGTGATCATGCATATATCCCCCTTCAACTATTGTCCCCTCCCTCTCTCAGCGAAGGTGCAGTCAGGAAATGATATGTTGTGACCATTCTGTATATCCTCACCCTCACACTCTCATCTGCATTCATACATGCATTGCATTTCCCATCCCTACCCTAGGTCGCACTATGTCATCTCAGCCTATGTTCATTCATTATCTCGCATCATTTATATTCATTTTAATCTTGCATTGTTAGGGTTCATTCTTAGGTGCATTCATCTCATTTACCATTTCATATTCATATCATTTAGATTCATTTTCATCTTGCATAGTTACGATTCATTCTTAGGAGCATTTATCTCATTGTAAATTCATCTTGCATAGTTACGATTCATTCTTAGGTGCATTCATCTCTTTTACCATTTCATATTCATATCATTTAGATTCATTTTCATCTTGCATAGTTAAGAGTTCATTTTAGGTCCATTTCTTATTAAGTTATCTTAGATTCATTAGGTTTATTTAATTATCTTGCATTGTTAAGTAGTTTTTTATGTTGCATTGTTAACACATGTTACATATCCATACACACATGCATTTCATCATAATATCCATGCATCACATATTAACAACATTTTACATCACATCCTGCATCCACAAACCGTCAGCACATACATCTCATAATAAACATCTCATAATGCACAACATATAGAAATCACATCACATCCTGCATCACACATGTGTCAGTCTCACAACATATAGAAATCACATCACATCCTACATCACACGTGTCAGTCCCACAGCATATTGAAATCACATCACACCCTGCATCATCCATGTTAGTACATCATATGCATCCATCCATTTATACATTGCACATCATATCCCCCCAGCTCATCATATATATATCAAAAAAAAAAAAATCATCACAAAGAATACAAGTACATATCCCACCCCAAAAGCATGAAAAGAATAATTGTCTGTCCATGATAATATCACCAGTACCGATATGACTATACAATCAGGACTATGCCCTCCATCAATAAATGAATCATAAATGTACATAATCAAAACTACAGCATATCACTGCCTATCTACCTCTCCTGAGGGAGGCTGCATGTCAAAGTCTCCAACTAATGGGTTTGCCTCTAGCAGTACCTATAGGATGGGTGGTCAGCTCACTAAACCTTGTGGACCTATGCCCTGTATCTCCGTACTCCGCACCTCTCTGGATATCAAAATAGCACTTATATCCATGTTCATCCCTACCCTTGACTCCGATCCCCCCACCTCTGCCATCTATACCAAACCGCTGGCCGAGTGCTGGTGACTCTGTGTGTGGCCTGATCGACGGCTCCCCTTGCCTACCCTATGGCTCCCACTGGTCCCAGATCTATGACTCCCACTAGACCCCATCCTCCTACTACCACTTGAGCCTGTCAGTAATGACCAGCTCGGCTCCCTGTAGTGATGTGCTCACTCAGGAGGCACAGCTGCAAGATATAACCCCCGGTAGAAGCCAACCTACTCTCCCAAGTGCACCAACTATCGCTAGAGGTGAGATACCTCTCCCGACCGCTCATGACATCCCCGTGTAGTAGTATCCCTCTCTCCTTGTAGTCATTCTTTCTCTGACCGTAGCCCATCCCTCTCCACCTATAGACCATCTCTCTCTACAATCAGGGCATCCCTCTCCCTCCTCAAATGCTCCCTCTCATCCAACGTCATTAGCCCATCTTGTATCGATTGTGCTAAGTATGCAATCAGGCTATATCTCTCTATCTATAGCCCATCCCTCTCCCCCAGCAGCCCATCCCTCTCTACTCTCAGAGCATCTTGCTCCACCTGTGTGTCTCAGAGCATCTACGTAGTGGTATCATGTGTGGCCTGCAGTGAGGCTAAGTGTGCTACTGCATCATCTCGCCCA
The DNA here is from genome assembly GCA_027943335.1 of Chamaecyparis obtusa. Classification (NCBI taxonomy): domain Eukaryota; kingdom Viridiplantae; phylum Streptophyta; class Pinopsida; order Cupressales; family Cupressaceae; genus Chamaecyparis; species Chamaecyparis obtusa. Next base: position 259,556 of record BSBK01007900.1, read on the forward strand.
CCCCTAGATGATCTAGATCCTACTGTTGGTGGTGGTCCTACCCAGGGTGGTGATCCTAGTGCCGTACCTATCGGTATTTGTAGCCCATCCCCTCCCCCTCCATCCACATCCATCCCATCTCCATCTCTGTCTCCATCCCCATCTTCTCCTCTCCCTCCTCTATCCCTCCCTCCAATCCTTGCCCTACCTCCCCCTCCTCCTCTCCCCCCTCTTCTCTGGCCTCTATACATGGCTAGTGCCCCTCCCTCACTGTCTAGTAGCCCTGATCTCCCTATCGCCCTAGGTGGCTAGAACCAAGCATCATATGCTGGTGTGGTCCCTGGATCCGCCACCCCTCCAACCCAATCCCACTAAAATGGTTGCATGGCTTGATAGGCGGCCAGTAGTCCTCCCCTATCCACCAGTGGCCCAAACTTAGATATCCTCTCACAGGTGGCCCGTTGGTACCATCGCCCCCCATGTGGCACATCCTACCTGAATTTGAACTGATGAGATGTCCTATCCGGTCTGTATTGCTCCACAATATAGTCCCATCGCCCTGTAAGGTGTGTGGGCATCACAGTGAATAACAACTCACGTGCATCCTCATCCCATGGTGCCTGTCTAAGGTATGGACCCCATGTGATCCCATCCCTGATCCCCTCTAGCATCTCCCTCCAGAAGTCAGTGTCCCTAACCTCATGATATGTCACTAGGTCTCCCTAACTATATGTCGTCGGCTCCTATGCCTATCTATCCACTCGGCCTAAAGGCTGCAGCACTGATATGTGCTCCCAAGCCCAAACCTATAGGAGGGAATAAAATCCAAATCTCCTACCCATCATCCCTGCTCTATGATAAACTATCTCATGAAGGTTGTGGTACATCTCCGCCAACATTAGTGTACCCCATGCTGCTGGTACCCCTACATCCACAATCTGCACAATCATGGGAATCAGCGATAGTGTGATGCTCCTCCCACTTGTGTCTAGAGAGAGATACCCCGACACTAATCCTAGAACATAATAGTGGACTTGTTGTCCTACTGGTGCTACTGTGGCATGCTATGCTAATGCCAGCTGCCCATGTGCCAAGATCGGCACCATTCCTAGCCCTAGTAGTGGGGCCACTACTTGCACCTATGTATACACACCTGTTACCACTGGTACCCCTCACACTGGTAACTGGAAGATGTGATATACATCCTTCAAGGTCACCATCATCTCCTAGTGGGTAGATGAAATGTCCCCGTCTCTGAATGCCAACGCTCACATAGCACTGTCACTAGTGCCATGTATGTTCATCTATGTGGCATCCGCGCCAGATATCCCAAGCCCAATGCATCCACCTGAGCCCAGTCCGCCGTGGTGAACTACTCTGAGATAATCAGCACCACTACTCATCTCTCTCGACTCATCAGTTGATCCACTGACCACTGCATCCAAGCAAAGTCAGCATGTCAGTTTCTTACTTTAGCTAAGCCAAAACACCCTTTTCCCCGCGTTCTTGCGGAGTTTCTTTTCCCCGCATTCTCGCAGCTTTGGTTCTCCCTGTGCTCCCATAAAGATCTATGTCCTCGTGTTCCTACAAGGAAACCCTTCCCTCATTCCCACCAAACCCCCAAAAATGCAGGAACGCATTCCTGCATCACTTAGCCCTTTTCCTTCCCCCCCGTGGGAATGCCATTTTTGGCCTCCCGCTGCTAGCTCATGCGAACACAATCTCACAAGAAATTCTTGCGAGACCGCACTCCCGCAACCCCTCCCAGGATTTTTGTGATCCCACAAAAATCCCTTGACCCTCCCAGATTTCTAACCCAAGCCAATTTTTGCGAGAACACGTTCCCGCCAGGCATGCACTCCGTGGGAATGCACTTTTCTATGCTAAAACATGCAATAAATGCACCAAAAACACAATGAAAAGTTTGGTTTTTCAATCCTACCTATTGGTCGAGCCCTCCACTCCACACCACATGTCTCACAATGTCTGTCTGGTGTGTCGGTCGCCCTCACTATGTCATCTTGTCCTTGCATATCAGAGCTCTGCAGTCACAATTTCTAGGTTCTAGGTGTGCAAATGAATTGATTTTGACCCCTCTGACCCTTATATAGGCCTCGTTGGACCCCCGTTTTCACTCCTGGATGCCCTATTTCCTCCCGTGTCTTCCCATCCTTCATGTTTTCATTCCTCGTGGCCTTTTTTTTCACCCTTCTATCCTTCGTTCTTGCACCTCCTTAGCCTGTAGCACTCTTCCTTTCTCTCACCCCTTTTTCCTTTCAAGCCACTGACCGGGCCCCTTTTTCTTTCCCCACTATCCTCTTGAGGGGGCATCATCTAGCCACATCTTGACCCATAACTGGGGCAACTCTATTACCTAGTCCATTCTTTGTGTCGTCTCTTTTGTTAAAAACATCTTTGAAATAGTGTTATTTTTACACTACGTCGAAGAGGGGCAAATGTAGACACCTAAATTTGCTTACATAATTTAGTAATCATATTTAGTCTTTTCCTAGGACATCTTGTTAATTAAATATTATTTATTTAATTAATTTATGTCATCCCCTAGTCAATTAATTTAATTAATTAACTATAGCCCAATTAATTATCAAAATGAAAAACCTATAGTCTGATAATTAATTAAATCCCTATTCCTCTATTAATTTAAATGGATACTTTTATCTAAATAAATTAATTCATAAATCCCCTTTTCCTCCCACTTGGAATTAAATAAAATATTTAATTCTAATTCCCCCTTATTAGCTAATAATCCATGCTTAGCTAATAATCCTCCACTCATTCTCTCTCCTCCATCACATCTCCCTAATCCTCCACTTACCAAGCCTAATTACCTCCTAAGCATGTGCACAATCATAATCCAAGATTAAAGAATGCTAATCCACCCCAAAGTCAACCCCTTATGACATCACCTCCACGTCCTCCAATGAGAAATCAAAAGTCTCTTACACCTCTTACACACTTGTCCCCTCTCACACCTTCCAAAGGTGCCTCTCCTCTCATCCTCCCCCATTGTGACACTTGTCACAATGCTATGCATTTGAGAAAGCACAATCCATGTGCCCTCCGTTGGATGCATCTCCACCGTTGCTCACTCCTCTTTTGCCCCTTAATCTTAACCGTCTGTTTCACCCATCTTTCTATAAAAGAGAAGCTCTCCTCCTTCATTTTCATCCAACATTGAAGCAAAGTTACCATGCCATTTTCGCTATTGAAGCTTGAAGCATAGATCATTGAGCACACATTCCATCCTTTGGACAAATATTCTACATCTTGAAGGTTTTCTTGAAGGTATTTATTGCTTTTGAGTGTCTTTGTCTTCATTTTGTAGGTCTAATCATAGGTGTTTATCTCATTTGTTTTGTTGAATGTTTAGTTTACTTTGCATTCCTTAACACTACATTTTAGGTATTACAGCCACCACTTTTTTCTAACAGTTTGAGGATAGCATTAAAGTCACCACCCATGATGATAAGGTGGTCTGACTTAAGTTGGATCATATGTGTTAACTCCCTCCACAAACTCTTCTTATCCAGTGTAGACGTGGGGCCATAGACCTTGAAAAGAAGGAATTTTATGCCAAGGCATTCTAGCTTGATGGCTTGCCAATTATCTTGTAGGTGGAGTACCTAGCCTTGGATTGATTTCAGATCCCAAAGGACTACCAGTCCCCTAGAAGAACCAACTGTCGGGCTATGTGCAGATTTCCACATTGACCACTTCCCAATTGACTTGTCAAAGGACTCTATTGACATCTTTGTTTCTTGTAAGAGTATCACATCTATTTTCAAAGAATCCAGCTCTTTCTTGATTCTGTTCCTTTTGTCAAAGGCATTTAAACCTCTAAAATTATAAGATACTATCTTCATTGCTAACAAGGAGCACCCTTGGTTCTCCTTGTCAAACACTTAGAAGGTGTGAATTTTCCATCCAATGTTGATTGGATACCTTCTACTATTTCATCTTTGATTAGATTACTTTTGGGTTTTCTGCCTCACTTTTTTGGTGCAGCCTTAATTTGTGAATGTTGAAGAGGGGTCTGCTCATTTGAGAGAGTAAGGCTATGATCATATGACAAATGATGTGTCTTTGGCTCAAATATAGTAGCTTCAACCTCCTTTTTGTTGTCCTGAATGTTTTCTACTAGACTCTCTTCTGAGTCGAGAAAAGTGTTATTCTGGATCCAATCTCTGATTTGATTAGTTACATCATCATCAAAATTGGGGGACAACACCGAATTTCTATTTTGGAGACACCCATTAATATTTATTGAGTCCACATCTTCGATTTGATTAAGAAGATTCTCATGCAAATTGAATATCCCATCGTCATCTAAGCCATCCATATTAGAGATGCCTCTCTCCTCTTCATAAACTTGTGCCCGCCTTACCTCAATGAAAAGATGATCATTTTGGGCATATGTGTCCCCCTTGATTGCTTGTTGAGAGTCTAATGAATTCTGAACCAATTCTGGGAATATCATTGCCTCATCTTCTACTAGAACAATGCTATCTAAGGTATCCTTGAAATTGTTATCACTCTCCTCTATGAAGGGCCGCTGAGCATATGCATGTGACTGCCCATCCACAATGGTAGAAGGATCAATATGTGCATGTGTGGCATCCTTGGTTACTGATTGAAGATCTATTGGATTATGGTCTACTACATGAAATAGAACTTCCTCTTCTTTTGCTATTTCATATATAATTTCAGTAGCTAACTCTGTCAATAGCTTATCTAATAGCTTCCTTTCTCGAAGATTCAGTAGAGCCTCTCTATAAAGCATATCATGTGTTACTGGCATTTTAATTGGGGAGTCATGAAACATAATCTATTGAACTAGGATATCCATATCTAGATTATGCGATTGTTCAGGTTTCCAGTCTAATACAAGGACCTTGTAGCTATACTTTAGACACGGGAGGATATATCTAATCACCAAAAAGAAGGAGATGGATGTCTCATATGAATAAAAGACCAAAGGCATAGATTTTCCAAAATATACTATAGGATTTAGTGTCATCATAGCTTTGACAGAATCTGCTAGAGGTGTTAGTACATCTGTATGTCAAGAGTAATGGAGGGCCAATTGATTTGAATAATGAAGAGGGTTTGTGTAGTGGTCCTCACACACCACCAACTGTGGAAGAGACTATGGGTTACACTGGGTTGTGAAATGCCCTAGCTAGTGCTAAAATAACATTATAGACTCCTCATCCTGAAGAATAATATCCTGCTCCCAATGTCCCCATTTTGATTTTAGGGAAATGGTTTTTGGTAAACCCTTAGCCGGATCAAGAAGAATGCACACTCTAACTTGTCAATCCGGAAGCTCATAAGGGATTAGATCATGTTTCACAAATATTCCAGGTCTGTTGGCAATGATCTCTATAATATCCAAATATCTATATTCTAAGGGTAAATGCGGAAACACAACCTAGATGGGAAAGAATAAAGGAGATCTACCCTGAAGCTTGACATTGGGAGTCCATACCAAAGTAAAAAGACCCAAACCTTTGTAGAACCAACTTTTAATCTTATGAGTAGCATCTCTCATATCAGCAGATTCAAATTTAGCAAGAAAATATCCCAACTTGACATTCAACTAGAAAATATCTAGCAAACCTGGCCAGTTTTGTAAGGCCCGAGACTTAATAACTTCAATAGAGAGATCAGGTTTGGCAAACTTACCTATTAGGGCTTTTTCATAGAAAAGATGGACTTGATCCTGAAGCAAATGATCAGGAAGAATAATGGTCGTCAAGGAGCGGGGATCATTGCTCTGATGGAGGAACGGTGATGCTAAAGGCATCTACAACTGTTTGACCTACCAAACTTGAGAAGGCTTTTTTGGATTGAAGGGTGCTCTACTATCCACTGGATCGGTCTTACCTAAATCAGCATGATCCAAAGTAGTACGAGGAGAATATCTGATCTCAATAGGGGATCTAGGCGGCATGCCTTCATAGATATCAAATATTGGTTGGTCTTTATTAATAATCCTTTTACCCCGCCCCTATTGCTTGAGAAATTTACGTGATCTATGAAACTGGGGCTGAATAAAATTTGAAAATTTTTCCCTCTCTTTTCCCTGTTTGAAAAAACCCTAATGTGAAGAAGTAAGAACCTATTTAAAGGATGTTTCCTATCTCCTGGCCACTTGTTTCATCGACTCCCCAACCTCAAGAGTAGCAATACCATTGAAACTAGGAGGAATTATCGATAGCTTGGTAACTTTATCTTGCGGGCTAATATTCGATATGCCAGGCATATTGGGGTCCTAAAGATGCTGAACCCCTCGGTGTTTAATAGCAGGTGCTTTGACATGAAACCTGGGGTTAAAAAAAAAGGGTTTCGCCAGCTGAACTGTTACTTTCTTGTTAAAAATCTTCATGAAATCATCCATACCAAAATGGGGCGCTATGTCTCCTTTGGGAAAGTTTTTCTGAGAAAATGGAACCGACTACAATCTAGAAGTGAAAATATGATGGTGACTATTTGGGTTGTTAGAATCAAATTTCCTTATTCACTGCAAACCCTTGTCCTGATCAAAATGTGCATTTTTTTGGCTCTACTGTCGATGCTTGTGACCTATCTCAAATCCTTTCTCCTTCCAGTTTTGAATACCCTATTCATAACAGTACAACTAAATAGCTAGCTCTAGGATTCCAACCTCTGTCTACGGTTGTACAACTGCCAAGTCTGCCCACTGCTCTACCATTCACTCTGCTCTCTGTCTGCCATTTTTTCCTTCACCTTTTCCTTTAAGATCTTATCCCTTTAAAGAATTTCTACTTACAACTTCTTCCAAATTTTCCCTTAAAGTCTCGATTTAACTTCCAGTGGAATTGCAAGTTCAATGAAAATTTTTGGTCAAAATTATCAGCTCAAATATTGAAGTCTAAATCCAATGTAGATGCAGAATGGATTTCTTGGAATATTTTACATTTCAAATTTCCTATTTGAATAGGTTGAAATGTATGATGATTCAACCAAACAATTGTCCTTTATGTCGAAGGAAAGAAATTATGAGGCATATGTTTTGGGGGTGTCAATTTGCTAGAAAACTATGGAACCTTGTGCATAATGACATACCACCTATATTAGAACATAAATAAAATCAGAAGTAATCCCTTCTTGGTGTGGGTTACATGGTAATATTATAGTTGATGGAGTTGGATGTGCTATTTTATTTCATTTATGGAAATATAGATGCAAAGTTATATTCAATAATATTAATGATGGTCGCCAAGAAGGTGCATTGCTAGGGCTTTACTTTAACATTTTTAATTATTTTATTTCACTTTTTTGTCAACTACAAGCTGAGGTTGAGAAGAATCTAAAGATTGACTTCCAAATCTAACAAATCAAGCTTCAGGTTAGGCTATTTCTCAACAAAAGGAAGGTAGTCACGAATCAACACCTTAGGTACTCAAGTTTCAAGATTAATTCTAGAATACCCTATAGGAGAAGTGGTTGTTACTGGTACATGACTTAGACACTATTGTATGAAGAACCCTAGGTTGTGGTTGTTTGAGGATTAGGAGACACACGGGAATATTTTTCATCATTCTAACCTTTTTGTTGCATCAAATATTCATTTGATCAGATATGGAGGTAAACCACACAATAAGACTCTTCGAAAGGTGTGTGAGTTGGACCACAAGGCAATACTTGAGACAAAGGATAGGACAAATCCAACTAGTTCATTGGTTTGAATGTGAATACAAAAAGTTGTAATGCCAAATTTATTTGAATGCATGTACATATGACATGTAGATTTGTACAAATAAAAGTTACATTAATATCATTAATATACAAAGATGAATTTTTTTGTGTTTAATTTTCTCTCACATTAACCTCTTTATAAATAAGATTTTCTTTTATATTAATATCATTAATATACAAAGATGATATTTGTGTATCTAATTCTCTCTTAAATTAATCTCTCTATAAATAAGGTTTTCTAATACATTGATATCATTAATATACAAAGATGAATATTTGTGTGTCTAATTTTTAAAAAATTTAACTTTATTTCCTCTAGAATCTTTCCTTGCAAGGAAATGACCTAGTTCTCCTATGTTCAATCCATCATTTGTAATTTCCATTAAAATCTTATTAGATGTACAATTTCTCCCACTTATTAAGTCTATATGGTTTAACAATTGTTATTTGGACCTTAGATTGTATGTTGAGGGATCATGCCCAATATGAGTAACTAGCTTACCAAGTCCTGTTAATGCAAGGGCATTGATGAGTAGGCATTTCTAATTAAATTATTTGTTGTCTGATAATCTATTTATTATTGATGGTATTATTGATGTCACACACATAAAACTTAAAACTAATTCACCCTTTTATTGGTTTTGTACTTGATGGGTCCAAGAAGCTCTTCCCGCTCTTTCCCATTAATTGTGCACTTCATCTCTTCGCCCTAAGTAATTGACATACCTTGGATGGTACCAAGATAGCCATTTTCTTCTAAAATGTCCTTTTCTCTCACATTAATCTCTATATTAATAATATTTTCTATATCTTCCTCAGTATATTAAATGGATGTAGCTGCAATCCCATGTCCATCAATAATATTCATGAAACCATGGAGTAATATATCATGAAATTAAATAGTTTTATTAATAGAATTCATAACCAGATTCTTCATAGTTAGTTTTCTTCTTGATCATTGCATTATTTTCTCCTCAACTAAACATTTTGTAATTAGTTGATATACAATCATAGTTTTCTCTTCGCTACCACATCAATAAAGACATACCAAATTGATCCCAAGGCCACCATTCTAGCCTTGAACCATCTGCTCCAATAGCTTCATTTAGGTAGGTAAATAAATGAATTCACTTGTTTGTCTCCCCAACTTGATCTAGCATCCCACACCACTTTGTACTTGTGTGTCCCTTAAGCTCATAAAATGTGATTTGGGTTGAACTTTTTTAGGGAATTTATTGGAGTTTGTGTGATGTAGGATTGATTTGTTTGATGACAGAAGATCATGAACTACTAATGCCCAAAAAAATTTCTGCTCCTTTTAGAGGATTCAACCCCATTAAAAAGTGTTGACAACTTTTTAGTTGTTGCAAAGATTTGCAATGTCTGTCAGTTGAAAAGTGTAACATCTTGTATCTTTGAAACCGCCCGTCATGGCCTTGAAATGTTTCCTCCAAAAAATTTGGTTGGGTTGATAAATTCTAATAATTTTTTCGTTCAACTCCCCAACTTTCTCAAAGATTCTAGATCACTCCATTATGGTGCATCCCCTAAGGTCATAACGTGTAACTTTGGGTCAAAATTTAATGGGTTATTTCTTAGAGCTCATGGAATGTAGGAGCGATCTGTCAGGTGCTACAGGATTGTGTTGCCACTTCCCAAAAAATCATCTCTCACTTTTAGGATATTCAACGTTGTTCAAAAGTGGTGACCATGTCTTGGTCATTGCCAAATCTTACAATGTCGCTTAGTTAAAATTTGCAACTATGCATATCTTTGAAACCAATCATTATGGAATCAAACCATCTATAACAAAAACTATAGTTCAATGGGTAAACAATAGGAATAACCTCCTTTATCTCCCCAAATTTATTGAACATTCCAGACCACTTTGTACCGATGCACCCTTTAAGGTGCAAAGAGTGCAAAAATTGTCAAACTTTTCTAGGTTATTTCTTAGAGTTCTTGGAAGGCATGAACAATCTATTAGGTGATACAAGGTCATGTTTCCATTGACCACAAAATAATCTATCAACTTTAGGATATTTGACCCTGTTTGATAGTGGCAACCACGTCTTGGTTGTTGCCAAATATTGTAATGACTCTTAGTTGAAAGTTGCAACTATGCGTATCTTTGAAACTGTTTGTGGTGGTCTCAAACAGTCTATGAAAACACTCTATTTGGGTGGTTCAAATCTAGGAACAACCTTGTTTGGCTCCCCGACTCACTTGAATGTTCCAGATCACTCCATACCAGTGCAACCCTTAAGGTGCACAAAGTGAAAAATACATGTCAAACTTTGTTGGGTCGTTTCTCAGAGCTCATGCGACATATAAAGAATCTATCATGTGTTACGATATTTTATTTCCTCTTCCCACAAAATCCTCTCTCAATTTTGGGAGATTTGATCACATTCAAAATTGGCAACCATGTCTCAGTTATTGCCAAATATTGCAATGTCACTCAGTTCAAAGTTGCAACTGTACATATCTTTGAAACCACTCATCATGGGTATGAACCATTTGCATCAAAAACTCTGTTTGGATGGGTAAATACTAGGAACAACCTCATTTGGCTCCCCAACTCTCTTGAACATTTCAGATCACTTCATACCGGTGCAACCCTTAAGGTGCATATAATGCAAAAATTGTCAAACTTTGTTGGGTCATTTCTTAGAGATCGTGTGACATATCAATGATCCATTAGGTGGTACAAGATTATATTTCTACTACAAGCACAAAATCCTCTCTCACTTTTGGGAGATTCAACCCTATTCAAAATTGGTGACCACGTCTTGGCCATTACCAAAACTTGCAATGCCACTCAATTGAAAGTTGCAATTCTGTGTATCTCTAAAACTAATTGTCATGGCCTAAAACCATCTATTCCAATAGCTCCAATTGGGTAGTAAAACAAGAGTAACAACCTTATTTGGATCACCAACTCACCTAAACATTCTCGACCACTCTATACCGGTGTGACCCTTAAGGTGCATAGAGTGCAAAAATTATCAAACTTTTTTGGGCCATTTATCAAAGATCATGTGACGTATCAACACTTCATTAAGTACTAAAAGATCATTTTTTTTCTACCCACAAAAGCCTCTCTCACTTTTGGGAGATTTGACCCCATTCAAAATTGGCAACCATGTCTCAATCGTTTCTAAATCTTGCAATGTCACTCAATTAAAAGTTCAACTATGTGTATCTTTGAAACCAATCATCGTGGCCTCAAAATGTTTTCTTCAAAAACTTTTTTTGGGTGGGTAAATGCTAGGAACAACCTCATTTGGATCCCCAACTCGCTCAAACATCCTGAACCACTCCATATTGATGTGACCCTTAAGGTGCATAGAGTGCAAAAATTATCAAACTTTGTTTGGCCATTTCTTAGATCTCGTACAAAATATAAACAATCTGTTAGGTGATAAGGGATCATTTTTCCACTACCCAAAAAAGGCTCTCTCACTTTTGGGAGCTTTGACCCTACTCAAAATTGGCAACCACATCTCGATTGTTGTCAAATCTTGCCATGTCCCTTAGTTGAAAGTTGCAACTTTGTGTATCTTTGAAACCAATCATTGTAACCTCAAACTGTCTAGACCAATTTTTTTTTCTAGGTGATTAAATGCTAGGACTGACCTCATTCAACTTCAAAAATCGCTTGAACATTCTTAACTACTTTGTACTATTGCATCCCTTAAGGTGCATAGAGTGCAAAAATTGTCAAACTTTGATGGGGTATTTCTTGGAACTCATGTAATGTATCAATGATCCAAATAATGCTATGGGATCATGTTATCTCTTTCCATAAAATCCTCTCTCACTTTTAGGATATTTGACCTCGTTCAAAAGTGGTAACCGCATCTTGTTCTTACCAAATCTTGCAATGTCGCTCATTTAAAAGTTGCAACTTTGCATATATTTAAAACTGCTCATCATGGCCTTGAAATTTTTGTCCCAAAACCAATGATTGGGCAAGTAAATACTAGGAATGACCTCGCTCAGCTTCATGAATTTCTCAAATATTCTAGACCACTTTGTACTAGTGCGACCCTTTAGGTGCATAGAGTACGAAAATTGTTAAACTTTTTTGGGGCATTTCTTAGAGCTTGTGTGACATATCAATGATCTATCTGATGCTATAGAATCATGTTACTACTCTCTCACTTTTAGGATATTTGACCTTGTTTAAAAGTGGTGACTACATCTCAGTTCTTGCTGAATCTTACAATGTTGCTCAGTTGAAAGTTGCAACTTTGTGTATCTTTGAAATTTATCATTGTGGCCTTGAACCATCTATGCCAAAAACTTTAGTTAGGTTAGTAAACACTAGGAATTACCTCATTCATCTTTTAAACTTTCCCAAACCTTGCATACCAGTTTGTACCAGTGTGTCCCTTAAGGTGCAAAGAGTGCGAAAATTATCAAAATTTGATGAGCCATTTATCAGATCTCATTAAATGTATTAATGATCTATATAATGTTATTAGATTATGTTACCTCTTCCCACAATATCCTCTCTCACTTTCAAGAGATTCAACCTTATTCAAATGTAGCGACCATATCTCAGTTCTTGCCAAATCTTGCAATGTCACTTAGTTGAAAGTTGCAACTTTGTGTATCTTTGAAAATGTTCATTGTGGCCTTGAACCATCTATGCCAACACCTCTGGTTGGGAGATTAAATGCTAGGAATGACCTCGTTCTGCCTCAAAAATTGCTCAAACATTTCAAACCACTCAATATCGATGCATCCCTTAAGGTGCGTGTTACATATCTTTCCCTTGTTGGTCAAAATAATCCACCTAGGTCCTAGTTGGTCTAAAGGCTTTTGTTTTAAAGGTTAATTTTACACCCTTTGAAAAATTCAACAAGATGTACAAGAGATAAATTAGAAGCATAAGATAGAGCCACATAGTCAACCATAGATCCATTGGAGAAGTCAAGTACATGTATAGGAAAAAATTTCAACCAAGCCCAACCATGAAAGGAGGGATGAATTGGAGTGGTGGAAAAATCACACAAGAAACTAGAATGATGTGTTGAAATAAAATTGACACATCTCTAGTAGACTACTGAAGGATGATGACTTGTGTAGACAAGTGTCAAATGTGCATGGATGACTAATTATGATTAAAATCCTACTTGTGTAATTAAATAAATAAATAAATATATACTAACACCCCCCTTAAGCATAACTTAGGAGGACAAGAAGAAAAAAGGGGTCCTGACTACTAGCCTGGTGATGTACCCACATATACAATGCAATCTCTTATAAAAGGAGAAAGATAGAAAACCCAGTGGGAAGAAAACTATCCTCCAAAAAAGAGATAAAGAAGAGAAGTAGCCTATTAGGCCTCCTCAAAGGATGATGATTCTAAGTTAATTAATCTATATGAATATGAATGTCTTCTGTTGAAACGTACAAATTATGAGGACTAGAATCAGGGTCTGTATGAGAGCCTATATGGTGTGTAATACTAGAATCTGTAATATCTTGAGAAAATAAGGACCTTCCTTTCAATTTCTCTTTGTCTTTAGTAATTTCCTAATTTTAAGAAGATGTTTTGATAGATTCAGTTACCTCAATATTACTCTTTTTGAGTAGAAAAGTGAGGTGCTCAATTTGTTTTTCATGCATTGATGCTCTTCATGAATAGTTTTGTTACAAAATGAACATTTAACTCTCTCATTAATTGATTTACTTTGTTGAGATTAGTTATCCTTTTTGAAGTTATCAATTTTTTCTTCCTTCTTCCCTTCTTTGTCCTTTTTAGTGTTTTTTTCTCTTTTTTAGCATTTTGATGCTTTTCATTTTTTCAATTAGAGCTTGTGCATTAGTAGATTTCAAAGTACCCATTTGAATTAACTTTTCTTAATCTCTTGTAAGATTAAAAATAAAATTATCAAGTGAGGGCATAGACCATGAGGTACCAAGGGATCTTTTAGTAGAATAGAAGGTAGAGATAAAAATAGAAAATTCAGAACTTAGTTTGGAAAGTATTAATTGATCCTCTTTCTTGTAAATTCTACAATCTTTTAATATTAACCTCAAATATTTAAATTTGGTGAAGAAATCCTTGAAATTTGAAAAACTAGAAGGACTGAGACTTAGGAGTTGATTTTCCAACTCATGACTTATAAGTTCATCAATTGTCCCAAATAGTGTTTTGAGAGATTCACAAACTTGGTTGGATGTTTTAAAGTTCTCAACATGAAATACTAGTTTTGGAGATAAATTTAAACATATAAAACCAAATGTTTGGCCACACTTATTAACAAACTTTTCTTTTTCCTTAGTTGCATTAGGTTCTTTTTATGTTCCTATTTCCACCCTATTTAAGCCTTTATTCTTTAGTACAAGAATGACTTTCAACTTCCAATCATGATAATTGAAAGGTGTTAGAGGTTCTATAGTCACATTAGGATCCATACTGCTAGAATTACATTGTTTCTTGTAATGCAAAAAAGAAGAGAACTTCATGAGGAAGTGTGAAAAATAGATAAGACACAACACCCCCTTGAATGTCTTTCCCCCCTTATTTTTGGCACTTTATAGAAGGAGTTATTGCAACTAAACCCAAAAAAACATTGAAAATGACATTTATAATGATAGTGTGTGAGTGTGTTTGTTGGATTTGTAGAAAAAAAATGAACTTTTGTGGCAAAAAATAGAACTCAATTTTGAGTTGTTGAGGAAAAGTTATAAGAAAAACAAATTTTCCCTCATTGAAAAATTATCCTCCATAAAAACAATTTATGGTGAAAACTATTTATCTCTGCCAAAAAATAAAATAGCAGGCCAAAGTTAAGCCCCTTTGGGTAGGCAAGAACCAAGGGATACAATTCAAAAAAAAGTGCCTCGATTTTCTTATGTCATCAAAAGTGGAAAAAACACTCTCTGAATGAATAGTGACATAAAGAGATAGCTTTAATTTGATGGCCATCACAAGATTTTGGAGCCAAAAAAGACTTATTCAAATAAAATACTAGCAACCTCAAATTTGATGGGCATCAGGGGTCAAACTCCTATGGGTAGAGAAGTCGAATGGGATGAATGATTATGCTTGGTACCAAGAAGATTGAGGGGCCCTAATGTCAAACTGCACATAGACTGAGCAAATTTGTCTACCAAGATTTTGTCTAAATGCAATGTCTCTGAAAGTGCACGGGTTGACCTGTAAGTTAGATGCACACACCATCATGGGATGAAGCCTTCACTGAATGAACATAGGATGCCCTGGCCAAACACAAGGGGCAAGAATACCTCCTCATCTTGTTGATTTGATCACAGGATACAAAAAGGTTCCAATGTAGGTAAATGGAGCCGATGTACACCTACAATAAAGCACATTACACCGACTTCCTATAAACACAAACACCATGACTAGGACAAAATGCCTTCCAAATTGGATTCAAATTATATAAAACTTCTTTGATACCATGAAAAATTCAACAACATCTTCAAGAGATAAATTAGAAGCACAAGATAGAGCCACAAATTTGACCATATATTCATTGGAGAAGTCGAGTACATATAGATAGAAAGTCCAACTAAGTCCAACCATGAAAGGAGGGATGACTTGGAGTGGTGGAAAAACCACCCAAGAAACTAGGATGGTGTGTCTAAATAAAATTGAAACATCTCTCGTAGACTCCTGAAGGATGATGACTTATGTAGACAAGTGTCAAACATGTATGAAGAACTAATTAGGATTAAAACCCTAGGTAAGTGCACCAAGATGGTGTGCAAAAAAGTGGCCACATAAAAAAAAAAACCAATTTTTTTCATAACCCGCTCGGGTTATTTGAAATTCAAAATTCAAAATTTGTAGGCTTGGGAAAAATGACCCTTTCCCAAGCCTCATTTAAATATTCAAATATTTGGGTTCTCCATAACCCATATGGGTTATGAAGAACAAAAAGTTCCTCATAACCTGTACTAGCTTTGTAAAAATAGGAACCCAAGAAGGGAGGGAGAGAGGGAGGCGAGACAGGTATACGAAGAGAGGGGGAGGTGGGGAGGGAGGGATGGAGGAATGGAGAGAAGGGGATATGAAGAGAGGGGGAGAGAGAAGAGGATAGGAGGGAGGGTGCATATGTGCATGTGTGTGTGTGTGTGTGTGTGTGTGTGAGAGAGAGAGAGAGAGAGGATGCAGTCACTTAAAAAAATCATAAAAAAAGTACTAAACAAAAAATTATGAAAAATTTCAAAACCTCTAGATCTCACTCTTACCTACCATCCTAACAAATGCTTTTTCAAAATTTTAAATCTAACTATATCTTTTGTTGAGCGCATGGAAACAACTATGTTATGTTTTTCTGAAAAAATCAAGAATAGTTTTTTCGTGCGCTAAGGGTTTGACCCTCTTATTATTATCCAATTTTAAAAAACTTTAGTAGTTTAGAAACTAGATTTAGAGTACTACAATTCTTATTCTTTATATATCTTCTAATTTTGAGTGCAAGAGCCTCCAATTTCTCTTTGAAGTCTAGGTTTACCCGATTTCAGAAAAAAAGTGGCCACTTATACCCCGCTTTTTGCACACCATCTTGGTGCACTTACCCCCCTAATTGTAAATATTTAAATAAATACACTAACACCCTTGATTATTCAAAATTTCATTAAATTTATTCTTCAAAGGGGGGGTTCTCTTTAGTAGCTCAAATGTTAAAAGGGGGGCCTTTTTTATAAGCATTTTTTGTCCGAGCATATTCATTCACTACTCAAGCATGGAGTTTCACTGATTTTATCAAATAAATTACTATTTTGTCATATGAAATCATTATTTTGGTAGATATTTTTCATGTCCATGATATTAGGTTGTCCTTTATTATGTATGCACTATCTAGAGAAAAGAAATTCATTATTTTATAGAGCAACATTCAAGATTCTATAGATGCATCCACGATCATGTATTATAAAGTTAAAAACAATGATGATCACATGTCGAAGAAAGTAAATGAAAAGATGAAATAAAGATTTAATGGCCATTAGAAAGGAAACTATGCTTTATAGAAGATAAAAATAACAATTCATCAAATGCATCTTAAGAGCTATGGTTGTGTCTCCATAGAAGATAAAAATCTTGATTCATCAAAGGCATCTTAAAACTCAGTGTCTTCAATGACTACTATGGAACTAGATCAACACAAGATTGTCCAACCCTTTTTTTAAACAAATAATAAACTAAAAAATCCAACAAAGAATAGTATATCATGTTAGATACTCATATATTGATGTACATCACCACCTTCTTCATAAATTGATTGAGTTGAAAGCACTAGAACTAAAGATATATGGAATGAAACATACATGTTTCCATAAAGCATGAATCATACAGTAAAAATATACAAGATACTTGAAAGCATAAACATATGTAAGATATGAGAAATATACAAAGAGTAAGACATCCACATAAGCATGAAACTTAGTATATGTCAGTACACATGAGACATGAACTGCATACATAAAACATGAACTATAAATACTTGTTGGGAATGAAGCCACACACACACACACACACATATATATAGAGAGAGAGAGAGGTGAATCCCACCTTTTTGTCATCTTCTCACTATGCAGACCGGAATTGAGTGGACATACTATTCTATGGGTGGCATTGAATGGAGCAAGAAAAAAACCCAGTGATAGTGATAGATAGATGGATATGACCCTCGTTGTTGGAGTCAAGGCCCCAATCACTCCCTATCTGATCTGTCAATCAATACGAAGAAAGCTCTTCAATGATAGCGCTACATGGGGTGGCAATTCAATCAATGAACATGATTCTCATACTCTACTCACCAATCCACCATCACACACACACACAGAGATATATATATATATATATATATATATATATATATATATATATATATATATATATATATATATATATATATATATATATATATATATATATATATATATATATATATATATATATATATATATATATATATATCCAGTAATGTAATATATGGAATATATCCAATGCAATTGTAATCACCTGAAAATGGACAAGATTAATTTAAGTGAGAAATCAAGGCAAGAATCAACATGATTAAATGCAATTAAATCAAATCAAGATCAAATCAAAGATAAATTTCAATTGAACATTAATCCAAAATTAATTAAAAATCAAAAGCTATAAAATCAATTTAAATTGAATAAATCATGATAAATCAATAAATTGTGTAATTAATCTAATTAATTACATAGTTCAATTTAAATCAAATCAACCCATTCAAGGGGTACACATGGCTAAAAAAATTAAATAAAATCAATTAATTAATTCCTATTTTCTCTCAACACCACATGGGAGGAAAAAGCCTCAACCAATAGGAATTGAGAACCAAGCTCACATGGATCAAGGCTAAAATGAATCTCAATCACTCACTTGGAGGATGAATCTTGTCCACCCATTTTTTCTTCTTGTCCCAAGCTTTGAAGACAATCCATTTAAATTGTATCCAAAGGGTGGAACCAAGGACTTAACCCCAACTCAATCATGATCAACTCTACTACACCCCCAACCCTTGCCAAAATCTATAAAAGCAAGACATAATTAAAGAACAAATCAACCACAAATCTAAGAATAACATCAAGCCTCTTGCAATTTAGAGCTAGAAAGGCAATTTAGAGCTAATTAATTGTTAATTTCATTTGGAATTGAACATTTAGTTTTGTTTATCATATCATTCTCATTTTAGGGCTGTCACTAATGGAGGCTTGCTGAAAGCTTTATCATTAGCATCCCTAAATAGAGATCCATGGAGTGCTTAATTGTCAATTATTAGCTTAAATAGATTGCTATTTGTGGTAATTTAGTGTTTATTTTGAATTATTGATGATACTAACCCTATAAAGGTACTTTTTCTAGTACACAAAATGGCACCCACCATGGGGCATTAGGCCTCATTCCTTCATAAAATTCAAAAAATTTCATATTTCTATATTTTTCCTTGTTTTGTTCTTTGTTTTGCAGGTGAAATAACATGTTTAATCATTTCTATAGTGTGTTTACCAATTTCTCCAACGCATGTAAGACCTGAAACAACGCTTCTATGGTGAAGTTTTGCACCTTTACAGAGAGTTTCAACGCATTTGATTCCTTCTATTTTTTGTCTAATCTTCTTTCAGCACGTTTTCCCTCACTAGCCAGCACTTTTGCACAATTCTCTAGCGTGTTTACTCTTTTTATGATGCCTTTGCAAATTTTATTAGTTCTTTTAAATTTTGTTTCAGTACTTTTGAAAATTTTAATAGCATGTTTAATCCAATCCGCGTCACGTTTAAGCATTTAAGTAGTGCTTTCAATAGATTCTATAATGCTTTTGATTAAATTGGAAATTGAAAGAATCTAATCTTCGGGAAATCATTTCTCTGCATTTGCAGGATGACTGGTCATAAAAAAATTTAAAAAACCAGAGATCAAATTTAACAGTGAGGGAAAAGCTTTGACAAAAAGGATCAAAGAGGAGAATATTGCACACATTAAGCTGGTTTTGGAAGATTCTCAGCAAGAAAGCAAGGTATATAAGCAATACTTAAACATTGTACAAGCTTACAAATCAAATTTCATATCATTAAATTGGATTTATTCACCTTAATGAAGTTTTGCTAAAATTTGACAAATAAGGCCTAGATTCAATTTTATCCTTGTTTTCTTCATTTTTGCTGGTTGTGTTGACTAACTTGTTGGAGGAGAAGCACTTGGAAAGGAATGATCACCACTAGGTGAGCATTAAAATACAAAATTCATCAAAAATGCCCCTAGCCTTTGCTAGCTACAAAACAAGGTAAGCCTCACACTTAGTCATTTTTTTTTCTTAAATTATGGCTTTATCATTTTAAAAATCTAGTAATTAAAGAAACCTATTATTGTTTGAGGAATAAGACATTAGGCCTATTCTCTTCACTTTCTAAGTGAATCAAAATGCCAAAAGTGTTAAACTCCTTGATTAAAAGAAAGGCTAAGTAAATCAAGCACTAAATTTGAACAACCCCTTGTTTATAGAAAAGAGTAAAAATACTTGATTCTCACTAGTTAGTGGGTTTGGTAATTGAACCTTGTTAAAAGTGTTTGGGAATTGAGAAGTAGATAGGGATATGCTCTTCACTTTTTGGAGAATCAAACTCCTAAAACCTATCTCTTTATTCAAATTTATTGCTTTCAAATGAACATGCTAGATCAATAGTGGGCTTGCCTCCTGAGATTTGCCTTAACAAGGCCGGTGAGAGGGATAACCCAAAGTGGGATACAATTGCCTTTTCCGCAATCATCCAATGCACTATAAAATAAACTACATACATCCTTAATGGGGTGTGTGACAAAAGGGTGTTAAATTTTTTAACTTCCTCGAGTAGTCCTTCAGGATTGCACAAAACTCTGACATACCGATGGTGGGAAGCCTCTTAATATACTTGGAGGATGAAAGTTTAATATCCATTTTTAATGGAATCTTGATTAAAAACCTTATTAACTTAGCAAATCCTACCTTGTAGAGCCATGTTTACGAACCAAATTGTGAACTAGGTAGCTTGTTTGAAGTGTCTTTTTGTACAACAACCTATGATAACATCCTACAAAATTCAAACACTTTTTGTGTAGAGGGTTAAAAAGAACAAGTGTACTTGTGGTTGTTGTAAAATACATAGAACAAGTGAGATAGATCCATTTGAAAACTTATCTTATATTTTTAAAATATCTTCATAAAAACCAACAATTACCAAATTGGGGATCAATTCGAAATCAAACCTTGTCGAATGTCACTTTCTACACGCTCTCACAAACTCAAATTATCTCTACGAGAAGATGACACTTGCATTGCAAATGAGGTACCCGAATTTGAATATCAAAGTCTTTTCAACAATCGCAACCAAGGGGATAGTCTCCCAAATCTATTTGAAAAAAGACTTGAATCAATGGATAGAAACTTTGCATTTCATGATTACCATCATGGAGGAAACAATGACAACATTAATAATGCAAACCAAGGGCCTAAAGAAACTATTGAAGAAAGAGCTAATAGAGCAGCTCAAGATACTGATTTTCTTGAAGTCATGAACAAACTAATAGATAGGGATAGGGAGAAATTTTTCCTAACTCTAGTCCAAGCAGGGGTAAAGCTCCCACATGATTATGATGTGGATCAACTCAATAAAAACAAAGAAGATGAAAACCCGATGAATTCTATGACTCAACAACTAAAAATGTTCCAAGTGTAAATTAACTTAATGAAAAAGGCCGTTGAACCTAAGCCTTTCTCTATCAAGGCCTTGTGCCCCTTCCCTTTCAACAAAAGCTTAGTCATGGCACCTTTTCCTATCAATACAATCTTTCCTAAATATGATAAATACATGGGTAAATCAGACCCATAGGATCACCTTAGAGAGTTTTGTGATGTAAGCATTGAATTCATGCATAAAACCACGTACTTAATGAGACTTTTTCCAAGAAGTTTGGGAGGGCAAGCCATGGAATGGTTCTCAAAACTTCCACAAGGGATAAAGACTTTTGAGGAATTAGCCTCTAAATTTGTAACTCATTACTCCTACAACATCAAACATGAGATTACCATGATAAAATTATGTGATACAAAACAAAAGGATGGTGAATCTTTCTTCGGGTTCCTTCAAAGGTGGAGGACCATTTTTGCAAGGTACCCACGAAGTATCCCTGGAAAGGAGAAGATGGAGATATTTATGAATAATTTAAATATGGAGATGAACTATAGGCTCCAACTTCAATGTCCCCCTACATTTCAAAAAACTTATTGAGAATGGGATTAAGATTGAAGATGTATTGGTCAAAAGGGGAGAGATCAAATTGTTTAAAGAAAATAAACCCTATACCAATACTAATAATAATTATTATATATCTAATTATACCAACAATAAAGGAGCCAACAATCACAAGGAAAAACCTAAACTATGGTTGAAGAATAATAAAAAAAATCTTGTGAATGATGGAGTCATGGAAGCCCACAACTTGAAGGCTACCCCATTTAATTTATCAAGTGGAGCGAATTCAACATACAATGTGAATCAGACTAATAAAGCTCCTTTTAATAATGTCAATTCTAAAAACAACAACAACAACAATGCTAATAATAATCCCTTCAATAATGCTAATGGCAACAAGCCTAAGCCCTTCTTTTCCACTTATCAAAAGAGAAAATTCACCTTCTTAGGTAAACCATTGGAAAATGCATTAAGGACGTTGGTGGCCAACAAGATCATTACCTTACCCGAGTTAAGGCCTTATGAACCCCAAATTAAGCCGAATTGGTGGAATGATTCTCACCATTATGAGTATCATCAAAATAAGGGTCACAAGACTAATTAATGCATGAAGCTAAAACATTTGGTGCAAGACCTAATTGATGATGGGAAAATAAAGGTTGAAAAGACCCAAAACAATGAAGATCATACAGCCTTCAAAAACCCCTTTCTAAACCATGAAAAGGGTGAGTCATGAAACACTAACCAAAATAATAAAAGAGGTAATGAGAAAGTCAACTTTGCTCATACCTATGATAACACAATTAATGCTTTAAGTGGTGATGAAAGCACCATAAATGTTATTGTGGTAAAAGAGAAACCAAGGGAAGCAACATCTAATGTTGTAACTAGGGGGCAAGCTTCAAAAATTATTCTACCTGGAAATGCTCCAAGGATTATTCTACCAAATCGAACCTCATCTTCATCATCAAAACAATATAATTTGGTAGATCAATTGCAATGAACACCTATCCAAATATCTATTTTTGAATTGCTCAAAATCTCACCAACTCACAAGGAGATTCTAGAAAAGACCTTGGTAGAGACAAATGTACCTCTAAATTTGGAGGCATACAAATTTCAAAACATGGTGGGACATCTTATTGCACCTCATTGCCTATCTTTTTCAGAGAAACATGACATGTCATTAAATCACCCACAAAACTTGCCTTTGCATATAGAGGTTCTAATTCTCAAGCATAGGGTAAAAAGAGTCCTTATTGATGGAGGAGCTGGCTTGGATATCTGTCCCTTGAACTTGGTAAAGGCCTTAGGATTTTATGAGGAGGCTATTGACCCAAAGAAAAAGATAACTATAAAATCCTACGATGATGAAGAGAGAGCTTCTAAGGGTGTCATAGTACTTCCTATTAGAGTTGGCCCAATGCAAAAAGAAACCATTTGTCAAGTCCTAGATCTAAAGCTGACTTACAATATCTTACTAGGGAGACCGTGGATTCATGAAATGCAGGTCGTGCCTTCTACTTATCACCAATGTCTTAAATTCCCTTATCTAGGGCAAGAAATCATGGTAAGCGAGGACTCAAACCCCTTTCAATATTGTAATAACTTAAAGCCTATCAATGATTCTCTAGTCCCACATAATGCGGAAAGGTCCATACCCCCCCAAAGAATAGAACAAGGACAAAGTTCTAAAGATCTTCCATCTTTAAAAGAAAAAGAAAAAGAAAAAGAAGAAGTTGTTGTTGAAAACATCCAAAGTCCTACTAACCTAGCTACATCGAAAAAAGGAAAAGAAAAGGTTAGTGAGGAGAGTAATCTTGAGACAAAGAAAGAAGACCAAGATAGATATGTTCAAATCTACACTAAGGAGGCTCATTATAAAAAAATGGACCATATGATGAAAAACTTTGAGAAACAATGTCAAATCAAACAGAAGGGAGTAGGTGAATACTCCTTATCCATGATGGACCTACCCTTATCTCCAAAATCATATGGAAAGCCATCTAATCTACCTCATAAATACAATGATCACTTTTTGAGGGCTAATACATCGTCATTCATGGAGGAAGAAGACAATGAAATCCTAAACTAGTTATACAAGGATGAAGAATCAAGTACCCATGAGAAGTGTAATACCCCAAAAATGGGCTATACGTTCATTAACCTCCTACATCCTCAAATCGAACGAAATCGACATCAAAGTCCTAACCTAAGGCACATATGCACATCATCGAATCTTAATTGATTATCCTAAATTCTGCATCAGGGAATATTCCTAGTAATATTCCTATTTATCCTAATTATCTTTAATTTAATAATTATTTGGCGATAAATCTTATTTATCCTAAAGTTTGATTAATTGAATATTCTAAATATTTAATTAATTAGATTTAATACTGCCACTTAATTATTTAATTGGATTTAATTATATTTATTCCTAAATTGTATTATTTAAATTTTGACAATAAATCAAATATCCTATGACTAATTGATTAAATTCTTATTTAATTAATTAATGTCAATTGTCAAATTTAATGATATAGTTTTCGAATAAAAGTTTGATTTAATAATTGATTAACCCATAAATCAATTATTCTTTAATTTAAAATCAGTTAAGTTGAGGATAAATCACTTTATTTATTTAATTAATTCATAATTAATTGTGCACATTCAAAGAGCAGTTAAACTTAAAATCAAAAAATCAATGCAAGTTGTTAACTTTTGGAAACTCAACATCTATTTTGAGTTCAAAGCTGATCTAAACTTCCGATTCAAGTTAAAAAGCTATTCTTGCATGATTTGCATGATTTTGTGAATTAATTATCTCTGATTTCTTGTTGACTCAAAAATCAACCTGAGTTCATCAAGAGTGATTTATGGCTTTTCCCATGCACCTCCAAAGCCCTGGATTTCTATAAATTAAGGCTTCATCTCTTCATATCGATCAATCCATGAATTGCATCCTCATGCTGGCAAATTGGTGATCGAAGAATCCATCTTTGCGAATCAAAGCTGTTGTGAGATTTTCATTGTTTTTGAGCATTCATATCATTTAGCATATCAAATCTTAGATTAATTGCATATCATTTCAATTTCATATAGAATAGATTCATATCAGTTTTTCTTCATCTTATTGCATAGAAAATACAGATTAATTTGCATTCATTTCACATCTAGATTTTGCATTCAAATCCTTCATTTAGGTGTCATCAAGGTCACTAATCTCAGTCCAATATGAGAATATCATACTCGCACCTACTAGAAGTCTATAAATCACCTGGTTAGATTAGTTTCTATTTCATTGCACAATTTCAATTTTTGCTAACCTCTAATGTTTTACTGAAGTGTTGTGTCTACAGCTAGGTACAAAATTCACACACACATTTTTGGCACCCACCTTGGGGCCCTAAAATGGGTTTCCATTCCAATTCTATCAATTTCTATCAATTTCTTGTTGTTTTCTGATTAAAATTGTGATCTTTATTTTCTATCCATACATTTTTCATATGAAATTTGTCAGAAAGTCATACCAGGAAGTACCCGCTGTCGTACGATAGGTTTAGATTTTGAGGCTCGTATCAGAAAGTACACACTGTCATTTGGAAGCTCAAGTGTTGTATGAGAAGACACCCAATGTCATATGAGTTTCCAGACTGTCATCTGGGAGGTGACCCACTGTCATACGAGTTTTAGTGCCAGGTTTCAATTATCATTTCACATTTTCAGGTAGTTTTCCAAATTTGATTTTCAAATCTAGACTAACAGCTAACCCTAGCAATTGAGATTTTCTATTTTTGATTGGTATCTGCTGATTCTAATTGGGAAAAGCATGAGAATTGGTAAAAATAGGTAAAAATATACTAAGCGCGTTGCGAGGAATTTAGGTAATCTTCTTAGCTGATAACATTTTAATTTGGACTAAAATGAACTCTCACATGTCAAGCTTGTGTGACCTTTTATTGCTTTCATAGCACAGACTTCATTTTGGGCTATAAAATGAACGTAGATTTGCTTTCTGCATATCTGTTACACATAGTAAATAGGCCCTATGAACACTATTTGCAGATGATCTTGAGAGATTGAGCTTCTTTCACTTGTTTATTCATGTGAAGCTCCTCTTGACGAAGGATCCCCTTGTAGGTAGGGAAGGTACTGAGAGCATCTCACGTTCTACTAGATTTGTGTGTCTTCAACTTTTAATTGATACATTCTCTCTTCGGAGAGGTTGATAGATCATAAGCAGTTAACATCATATTTCTTTGTGAGATAATTTTGGTCTTAGCGTGTCAGATTAATCTATCTACTTTGTTTTGGTTAAAAGTGAAAAGGCTAGAGGACTATGCTCTACTCCCTTTTTGGGTAGTATTAGAAACTTAGATCCTTGAATCTAGAACCAGTCTCCAAGTGGTATCTTTTTTGAGTCACCTTTAGAGAGGGTTAACTGTAGTGGACATTCCTTTAATTGGGTCAACCACATGGATGGAACCTCAAGCGGTAATAGCCATTTTCATTGTGGTAGCAGCAGTCCCTATATAAATGTCCTTGTGGAGGAAATCTTCACAGTTGTGGTCTCTTGTTGGGCTGTCAGATCTCCCTAGCATCTCCTGATTGATTAATTTCTTGAACTATGTCAAAACCCCAGTGCACCTGGATTGGAGTTCACCCTCTTGAGATCACAAAAGTTGTAGAGTCAGACCATTACTACAAACCCTAGTGAGCCCAAATTTTCATTTTCTAGGAATATGTTTGTTATTGCAAAACTTTTTGGAACATACACTGTTAGCACTCCTAGGGATTAGCACATTTAGTCACTTGGTTGTTCATGCGTAGGGTTGCTTTGTCCCCTGTTCATTATTTTCAGACGTGCTTGAAATCACTTGCTTTCTATTTTGCGTGCTTGTTTATCTAGTTGGTTACAAAGAACGAATTGATCCGATACAATCTTCAAATCTGGATAGAAAATTTTGTGAACAATTTGAAACTGAAAACCTAAAAATTGCAAAATCTAAAGTAAAACACCTTTCTGGATTCAAAAGTCATCCCACAAAGTTAGAAAGTCGTACGAGTTTTGGCTATTGTCATTTCAGAACCCCCAAATTGTCATATGATAGATTTTGTACTGCCGTACGAGTTTTGCTACCAGTCCAGTCAAACAAAAAGTCAAATCCTGCTATCAACTATCATGTGAGTTTTACAATTGTCATACAAGTTTGTCAATTGTCATTTCATAACATACCCAGTGTCATACGAGTCTGCAAAAAGTCATTTGAGAAAGTTTGAAAAATTGCCATAAAGTGATCAAAACTGTCAGAGACCCAGCTTTTACAGCCTATTTCCAGAGCCTGTCAAAAAAATCATTGTGTCAAGAACAGAGAAGAAACTAGAACAAATCCAATCATTTTCCCAAAGTGGCCTCTTGAGTCTAATTCAGCCTTCTATTTAATTGATTTGAGTCTTTTCCATCTTGTGTCAAAACCTTGTCATAACTATTAATCTTCAATCAATCTTCAAAATGGCTAAGTGTTGTGAACTCATGTCCACTATATTTTGGGTGTCTACCCATACATCTAGGGCATAGTATCCTTCATTTACGTCTAATCTTATCTTCAATCAATCAAACATTAACAAGGTTACGTCATTTGATCCTCTTGAATCAAGTCATTTCTCAGTTGTCTTCATCTTGCTCTTTTGCTTCACCGAAGTTTAATGGTGGAAACTAGAGCTTCATCATGAAAACACAAAGCACAACCCAAAATCTCTTCAAAGACATCTTTTGTGCTTGCTTAGACTATTCATCAATCCTATGACACTAATCTATATGGAGAAGATGCTCTTGGCAATCTGTTCTTGAAAGGTGGTTACATCACTCCTCCTGCATCAATCCACGTAGTTAATCAACCAACACCTCCTATATCGATTCATAGAAGTTATCAAATGACCCCACATCAATCCATCTTGAGTAACTCTCATCACAACAACATGTCTCAACCTAGGAAAAATCATGGGTCTCAAAGAGCTCATTCTCAACATGGTACAAATCAAGAACCCACACCTAAGGAAATTGCCCATTATCAAAATGATGATAACTTCAAAATAATGATGAAGCATTTCTTGAAAGAAGATAGAGAGGCATATTTTCTAGAGCTAGCTCATCAAGGAGCTAAACTTCCTCCCAACTTTAATGTTGAAGATATCATAACACATGAGGAAGAAACTCCTATAATGGCTATGATGAAACAAACGCATGTCATGCAAGTCAAACCTAACAAAATGGAAAAATAAAAGGAACCTAAGGAGTTCTCCGTGGAGGCCCTATGTCCTTTTCCATTCGATAAAGACTTGTACATGCCACCATTCCCTAAGAGGGTGGAAATGCTAAAATATGATAAGTATGATGGAAATTATGATCCTCAAGATCATGTCAGGGAATTCTGTACTCAATCTATGGAGTTCATGCACGAACTAACCTATCTAATGCATCTTTTCCCTTGATCTCTGGGAGGGTCAGCCATTCATTGGTTCTCGAGAATGCCTCCTACAATCAAAACCTTTGAGGAGTTGATCAAACTATTCTATCAGCAATACTCCTACAATATTCAACATCTGATCACTATGATCGACATATGCAATCTGAAACAATATCCAAGTGAACCATTCCTAACATTTCTCCAAAGATGGAGGAAGAAATTTTCTCTATATGCTAGACCCATTCTAGAAACTAAGAAGCTGGAAATCTTCATCAACAATCTTGTTCCAGAAATCAACTACCCTTTACAAATGCAAAATCATACATCTTTTGATAAGATGGTAGACAATGCAATCAAAATTGAAAAAGTACTTGTGAAAAAAGGAGACATCACACTTCAAAAGGACAAGTATGAATCTAGTTCTAAAGATAAGAACAAAAACTGGAACAAGAATAAAGGCATTGTCATAGATGGCGTTGTTGATAATATCTATGCCCCATCTAGGGCACCTACTTTCAATCTAACTGTTGGTACCCAAGCCATCAAAGCTTCAGAACAAAAGGTGCCTAAATCATCTCAAAAGAAGATAGAATACAAATCTTGGTCTGCTGATAATAAATGAAAGTTCACTCCTCTTGGAGAATCTTCGGAATCAGCTATGAAAACTCTATTGGCTAATAACATCATCTCTTTGCCTAAGATCCAACAATCTAATCCTGAACCTAAGCCAAAATGGTAGAGAGAGAATCAATTATGTGATTTCCATCATGGTAAGGGTCATAAAACTAATAATTTCTTGCGCTTGAAACATACCATTCAAGACAAGATTGATAGTGGATAAATCACAATTGATAATCATAAGAGCAATAATGATCATACAACATTCACATAACCATTTCTGAAACATAGTCAAGGAGATTCATCTTCTCAGCCTAATGTGGGTGCTAAGGTCAATTATGCCTATTCTGGAAACAATGTTGTTATCAATATGGTTGAACCAAGCCTATCTAAGCATTGCAATGTCATCACAATTGTAAGAAGAGATAGCAAAAATCAATCAGCTAACACAGTTACTCGATCACAAGCTCAGGCACACCTGCAAGGACAAATCCCAGATCCATCAAATGTCCCTAAGGTGCCTTTCAATCTATCTTCTGCTTCTAAATAGAGGGCTACATCTAAATATTCAAATCCTAAAGACACGAGGCCTACATCATACATTATTGTTCAACAACTCCAGCATAATAATGCAAAAATATCCATGTTTGAGTTGCTTCAGATATCTCCAGCTCATAGAGCCATTCTAGACAAAGCTCTACTCAGATCCAATGTTCTTGATAACCTTGATTTAGACAGGTTTCAGAATATGGTTGGTCATCTTACGTCTCCACAGTATATCTCCTTTTTAGAGGGTGATGATAACTCCTTGAGTCATCCACATAACCAGCCCTTGCATATAGAAGTCTTGATCCAAAACCGTCATGTCAAACGTGTGTTGATAGATGGAGGTGCTGGTCTGAATATTTTTTCTTACAGCTTGATCACACAATTGGGATTTTCAGAGTTGGCTATTGATCCTAGAAAGAAAATAACAATCAAAGCATATGATGAAGAAGAAATATCCTCCAAGGGAACAATTGTCTTGCCAATTAGAATAGGTCATGTCATCAGAGATACTACATGTCAGGTTCTTGATATACCTTTGGCTTACAACATCCTTCTAGGGAGACCCTGGATACATGAAATGAAAGCTATTCCTTCTACATACAATCAATGCTTGAAATTTCCTTATGAAGGAGTGGAGGTAATCATCCCAGCTGACATGTCTATAATTTGCAATGCATTGGAGGAAAGTGATGATAAACTTGTTCCTAATAACAGAGAATCTTCCACTCAACAGTCAGACATTTCTTCAACATCTAAGATGGAAGATATTGCTAAAGAAGTCACAATCAAAGAAACAGGTATGGGAGAGTATACTATCGAGCCAGCCCTATCTTTGACATCTCTCCCTATCTCACCTAAGTCTTATGGGCATTCTCTAAAATAGTCCAAACCAAAATCTAAGGAACCTCTTGAGGCATATAAAGGAAAATTTGTTGCAGAACAAGTACCTAAGCAAGAATTTGAAGAAGATGAAGTTTTTCTTGCATGGCTCTACAAAGATGAACCTAAATCACAAACTAATCAATCATGTGATTCTAAAACATCAAAGGTTCCTTCTAAGTCATACGGTCCAGGAGATAGATTGATTACAAAGATGGGATATATAGGAAAAGGACCTCTAGGACTACACGGTAAGGGTCTTCTATCACCTCTTGACCATCATGGTCAAGAAAACAAGAATACAATTGGTCTAGGATACATGAAGAAGCCTTTCTATCTTAGCAAGAACTCCCCACATGTATTAGAATAGATTGAGCCCTCTGTAGCAAATCAACTAAAAGGAGAAATAACTGAACAATCTGATAGTGATCATTCAAACACCACTTATGAGCTCATTCCTTATGAGCATTTTCCCAAAGAAATCAAAGACCTCCTTGATGTTGAAGATGATCCAATAAAAAGAATTAATGTAGTAGACACACAAGAACCTACTATAAAGCAAGGTATAGTTGCACCACAAGAACCAGCTAATCTCAAAGACAATCAAATAGACAAAGAGGAAGGTGGTAGTTATTCTGAGACAGATTCCCATGAGTACGAATTCAAATCATAATATGAGGGTAACCCTTCTTGGGGTATTCCTCGTGACTTTACTCATGTTCTTAGATTTCCTAGAGGTCTAGATGAAGAAACAGAAGATGAATCCAATGACTATGAATGGGGATTCATTCCAGAACTAGATGAACTTATTACAGAAAAGCATGTTGATGTTATTCACCAATATGCACCTAAACCCAATGTAAGTCTAGAGAAAAATGATGAACTTAATGAGTCTGATCCACCAATGGCTGAAGTGGACTCCCACAATGACATTGAGCCTATTCATGAATTGAATGTCTTAAGTTGTAATA
The DNA here is from genome assembly GCA_027943335.1 of Chamaecyparis obtusa. Classification (NCBI taxonomy): domain Eukaryota; kingdom Viridiplantae; phylum Streptophyta; class Pinopsida; order Cupressales; family Cupressaceae; genus Chamaecyparis; species Chamaecyparis obtusa. Next base: position 290,514 of record BSBK01007900.1, read on the forward strand.
TCACCTTCAAACCTGAGCATCAGGTTAGGACCAATGATGACAGATCCATATCCATAAACACCATCGTCCAATCTTTCCCCACTTTGACTATCCAATATCCAAACCTTCTTGATCAAACCTCCACAAATCTGAGCTATGGTATTTATACTTTCCTGAATGACTATGCCCTTGCTTGCTACCTCAATGCAGTTGAGCCTATGAGGACTTCCATCAGTGAACCAAGTGTTAGCATGATGGAGTCAGACATCAAGTATCTTAGTCCGAAAAATAAGAATAAGAATAAAAAGAAAAGGAGTTCTAAGAGTGAAAACCACTTTGTGGCAGTCTCAAAACCTACAAAAGTAAAAATAAAAGATGTATTTGAAGGTGAAAACCTCTCTAAGGCACCTAAGGATGAGATATTTGATGTCCTTCAGAGTCATTTACATGATAGATCTTCAGTTCTAATTGAGCCCACTCAATCTATCAACTTGGGAACAACAGAGGAACCACAGTTGATCCATGTAGCACAATCTTTATCAGAAGAAGAGAAACAAAAATTTATAACATTCTTAACATGAAAGAAGATCAACTTTGATAGGAAATATTCAGATATGCCAGGGTTGGATCTTGATCTTATAATGCACCATCTATCTATTGCTCCTGGAGTAAAACCGGTTAAACAAAAATTGAGAAAGATGCATCCTCATGTTGCACTCTTGGTAAAAGCTAAATTAGAGAAACTACTAAATTCTAGATTCATCCAAGTTATTGATTATGCAAAATGGATCTCTAATATTGTACCTATTTCAAAACAAGATAAATCAATCAGAGTGTGCACCGACTTTAGACATGTAAATAGAGCATGCCCTAAGGATGATTTTCCACTACTTAACATTGATATGATAGTGGACATGACTGCGGGTTTTGAGATGTATTCTTTAATGGATGGTTTTTCTAGATATAATCAAATAAAAATTGCTCCATAGGATCAAGAGAAAACTTATTTCACATGTGCATGGGGTACCTTCTATTGAAATGTCATGCCATTTGGGCTTAAAAATGTTGGTGCTACATATCAGAGAGCTATGACATCTATTTTTCATGACATGATACATCAAACTATGGAGGATTATGTTGATGATACTTTAGAAAAATCTATGATTAGATCTGAACATCTAAATGACTTGAGCAAGATAGTAGATAAAATGGAAAAATTTAGTCTTAGACTAAATCCTAAGAAGTGTGCTTTTGGTGTCACTTTTGGAAAGCTCTTATGATACATAGTTTCAAAGAAAGGAATTGAATTTGATCTAGCAAATGTTAAGGCTATGATGGAGATGCAACCTCCCAAGAATATTAGTCAAATGAGGACATTACAAGGGAGAGTACAATCTATCAGGCGCTTCATATCTCAGCAAGCTGACATATCACAGCCTTTTACAAAGACATTACATAAAGGTGTGACCTTTGCATGGAAAATGGAATGTGAAAAGAACTTTAATCATATCAAGGAATATCTATCAAATCCTCCTATTTTGATGCCTCATATTCAAGGGAAACCATTGATCTTATATGTCTCCACAATAGATACATCACTGGGGGCATTACTAGCACAACATGATGAGAATAAGAAGGAAAGAGCTATATACTATAACAATAGGACATTGGTGGCATATGAAAAGAATTATTCTATGATTGAAAAGGCTTGTCTATCTATGATCTTTGCATCACAGAAACTGAGACATTATATGTTGGCTCATACCACACAATTAGTAGCTAAGATTGATCTACTAAAGTACCTACTAAGCAAAGCTGCCCTCACAGGTAGATTAGCCAAATGGATCATGCTCTTAAGTAAATTTGACATTGAATATGTTGAAAGAAAAGCTATTAAAGGCCAAGTTATTTTTGATCAATTAGTGGATGCACCTTTGTTCGATGACACACCAATGCAAATGGAATTTCCAGATTCCTCTATCATGAATCTTTCTTCTAGGGAATGGCAATTGTTCTTTGATGGCTCCTATACACATAATGGATCCGAAGTAGGCATATTGTTTATCACACCTAAAGGATACTCCACACCTAAAGCATTTAGATTAAAGTTTCCTTACACAAACAATATTGCCAAATATGAAGCCCTTCTTAATGGCATGAAAATAGCAATTGAGTGGAGAGTAATGGAATTACACATTCATGGAGACTCACAACTTGTTATCCATCAAGTCAATGATGTCTACCAATCTAAAGACAAAAAGATTGTTCCATACAAGAGAATGGTAGATGATCTAAAGAAATACTTCATATCTATCACATTTGAGCAAATACCTAGAACGGAGAATAAGGTTGTCGATGCAATGGAAACACTATCTACTCTATTACAGAAGCCTGAACATGAGCTACACTATGAGTTCCTAGTGGAAGCACTATCTTATCCTGCATATGATTCCCCTAAAACTCACATGATCTACACTATTGTTGGTCATGATTCATCTCGGTACAAAAACCTATTCTCCTGTCTCAAAGACCAAATTATTCTCGATACCTTGAACTGCCATGAAAAGAGATACCTTATTCAAAATGCCTCCCAATATGTCATCATTGGTAATGATCTATACAAATGAGGTCTAGATGGTATGCTACTTAGATGTTTAGAATGGGAAGAGTCTCAACATGCACTCGAGGATGTCCATGAGGGTATATGTGGGTCACACTCAAATGATTTAACACTAGCTCGAAAGCTTACTAGGGCTAGGTACTATTCACCTGAAAGGGAGAAAGATGCCATCAAGTTTGCTAAGAACTGTCAAAAGTGCCAAGTACATGGTAACTTAATTCATGCTCCTGGGAAAGATCTAATTCCCTTTACTACACAATGGCATTTTCACCAATGGGCATTTGATCTTATAGGATCCATACATCCTCATTCTTCTAATGGACATACCCATATCATAACAGCTACAAACTATTTTACAAAATGGGTAGAAGCAGTTCCCTTAACCCAAGCAATTGGGAAACAAATATCTATGTTCATCTTGAACTATATCATATGCAAATATGGGATCCCTCATTCCATAATCATAGATAATGGTGAACAATTCAAAAACAAAGACCTAGATGATTTATGGGCCAAATTCAAGATTACACAACATTGGTCTTCTATCTACTATCCTCAAGGGAATGGATAAGCAGAGGCTTCTAACAAGAATCTATTGAAAATCTTACATCGTACAATTAATAAAACATGAAGAGACTAGCATCTCATGATCAATCTAGCTCTCTGGGCCTACAAAACAAGTATCAGAATGCCCACTAGGGCTACACCTTTCGCTTTAGTTTATGGGTCTGAAGCGGTACTTCCTATTGAGGTTGAAATCCCATCACTAAGAATCAAAATGCATGGTCTAGTAATTGATGATGACTACAGAGTGTCTAGGTTGCAAGAACTTGAACTACTAGATGAGCGCAGACAAGCAACATATGATCATCTCAGAGTATATTAGAAGAGAATATCTAGAGGCTACAACAAGAAAGTCAAACACAAAGAATTTCAGGTTGGCGATCTAGTCTTGAGAGAGAATCCTAAAAATCAATCACATAGAGAGCGCAAGGGGAAGTTTGAACCCAACTGTCTGGGTCCCTTTGTAATCACTGCTACTTTTGGCTCTAGTGCCTATCAACTCTCAACAACTGAAGGAGAACATCTCTGAGAACCAATCAACATTCTCCATCTGAAGAAATTCTACGCCTAAGGCATTCAGTCTATGGTAAAATGTCCTGAAAAAATCTTTTAAATTGGAAAAAGTCCTGAAAAAAATGAACATCTTGGTGAAAACCTAGCAATAGGAACCTTAATGATTCACAAAAAAAAGTAAAACATATCAAAAATATCAAAAAAAATTGGAAAAATGAAAAAAGCAAAAAAATGAGAAAAAGAAAAAGTGCCTTGGTGAAAACCTAGAAACAGGCGCCTTGGTAGAAAAAATAGAATCTCTGCCAAGATGGTGAAAACCCGGCAAACGGGTGCCACTTGTTCAAAATGCTCCATCTATCAGTGCAATCTTGGTCTTTCCCAGCTTTCAGTCCTTCTTTAGTTTGTACATATCTCCCAGTTTGTTTCTGTATTTCCAATTTTCAATAAGTTAGTCCATACACCAATCGGCTCAAGCGTTTGTATCCTATCAATGCTTAACACTTGGGGGAAACCAATGTCATATCCTATGGTCTCCAGTACATCTTAGATGAGTCATATCTAGTCAGAGTCCTTTGAAGCTTCATCTGAGTCAGTCCATCTGTCTCCTCTCCAGAAAGGATTTTGCATCTACAACAATGCAATCAAACACAAACTAAAAATAATCTATGCTTTTTACATGCTTTTATCTCCTTGTATGCTTACTGATTCGCATTGAGATTTTTGCATATTATGTCCCCCCGAGCTCTTTGATGATGTCCTTTATAGGATTTAGAGAGTGATGACTGGGGGCATAATCTTTTCTTTGTCTTCTGCTTGTATGTGAAAATCTAACAACTTTGGAAATTTTGGATTGAAATGTTGTTCGTCTGTAAGAGCCTCTATCTCGAATTGGATGGCCATGAGTACCTCGACCATTGATACCCAGAAAATTCAAGAAAGTTTGATCTAACTATTGTCTTTTTGAGTGATTTCTTTCTCCTCCTGTGAAATGCGATCTTACCTAAGGATGTGAATGATAAAGGGTCACTACGGGTAATTCACACTAGATTTAGAATGATCTCTTGACTATTTGATGTGTTTGTACCGCAAGGTGTATTCAGGTCATCACGATGTTTATGTTTTGCTACTTATACAAATTGCAATATCAAAATGGACATGATATTCAAGTCATCCTGGTGTTTGTGCCTTGGTGCTTATATCTAATCTGACATTTCGAAAACAAAATCAATATTCATATGTCCATGGTTGTTTGACCAGTGCGTATTGTATTGATTCCTATGTATACAAATCAATATTCATATGTCTATGGTTCTCTAACTAGTGGGCATTGTATTGATTTATCCGGTTGCCTAAAAATTCAATGATGAAAATGACTGACACATGATCAGTGACTAGGTCTTACGTCTTAGGTTGCATTTCAATTTACATGTTTCTTTGCATTTTGCATGTTTGCATGATCTCACAAATGGTTTGATACGACAACCTAACTAGAATTGAAAAGTCATACGAGCCTAGAAGGACAGTCATACGAGTTTCTGTGCATGCAAAAAATCAAAATTGAAAGCGTACGAAAAATAATCTAAAAATGCTATAAACAAAGAAAAATTGAATTTTCAGAGAACCACAGAGGTCCACCTACCGAATGTCCATACTGTCAAGGTCGTTGATGCCTTCGGCTACACTTAAAATGGTGAGAAGACATAGGTACCTTCATTTCTACCATTTTCTCGCTCAGAGGGCTCCACAAAGTTTTCAAAAGTCAATGGTGAAAATGAATTGAAAATGACCCTTCCGGCCTTTATATAGCTTTTGACCTAATTTTCAAAAGTGCTCCATTTTTCATGAAAATTGCAGCCTTGGCTAATTTCGACGTTCTAAACCCATTTTCGGGATCAAAATTGAAATCTGAGATCATTTACTATGTCAAAATCACAATTTAAACTTTTCAAACCCAGGATGGTCCACTGCTTGCACAATCAACCTTCAATCATCAAAGAAATCTAGAATTCAACTTAACTAATTATCTTACATCAAACTATCAAAATCTCAATTAGGTCAACCATGGTCAAACCTAGTCAAACTTGGTCTCTAGGACCTCCAAATGATGCAAAACGCATTCTCGAACGTGTCTAACCACTTCTCAAATCAATTAACATGCTTCTAAACCATTCAACGCTAACTTTTCTTGTTAGATTTCCATTTTCATCCTGAAGGGGGCATGGTATTGCACATCATTCAAGTTTGTAAATCTAAATCTATAATCAATCTTTCAATCATTAAGACAACAACCACGTCTATTGTGGATTCATCTAAAGTCCTCATCGCTTGGGGCAAATCTATCATCGCTTGGGGCATATCAGATTCATCGAGATCCGTATCAATCTAGTATTCTCTTAATCTTGTAAACTGTATCAACTTTTGATAACCATCAGTTCATTAGTGTTATTTCTTTGGTTCTTCATAACTAAAAGGTTCAGATGTGATACCAATATGATTCTTATTGACAATCGGGTCTGGAATCGGTCACTCACTTCTTCGTAATCATAAGGTTCGGAATCAGGTGTTTTGACACTTCTTCGTAATCATTAGTTCATTATTGTTATAGTTAACATTATCTTTGGTCATTCAGAACCTATCATCTTCAAATCTTTCAATCAGTTTCTGTCTCGAAATCGGTTCATCTTTCATATCAATTTCAATCTCAAACATCAGTTTCAACATCATACACAGACTGTCTTTGAACCACTATGCTTCAAATAGTAATTCAAAGAGGGGAAAAATGTAATACCCCAAAAATGGGCTATAGGTTCATTAACCTCCTACATCCTCAAATCGAACGAAATTGACATCAAAGTCCTAACCTAAGGCACATTTTCACATCATCGAATCTTAATTTATTATCCTAAATTCTGCATTGGGGAATATTCCTAACAATATTCCTATTTATCCTAATTATCTTTAATTTAATAATTATTTGGCGATAAATCTTATTTATCCTAAAGTTTGATTAATTGAATATTCTGAATATTTAATTAATTAGATTTAATACTACCACTTAATTATTTAATTGGATTTAATTATATTTATTCCTAAATTGTATTATTTAAATTTTGACAATAAATCAAATATCCTATGACTAATTGATTAAATTCTTATTTAATTAATTAATGTCAATTGTCAAATTTAATGATATAGTTTTCGATTAAAAGTTTGATTTAATAATTGATTAACCCATAAATCAATTATTCTTAATTTTAAAATCAGTTAAGTTGAGGATAAATCACTTTATTTATTTAATCAATTCATAATTAATTATGCACATTCAAAGAGCAGTTAAACTTAAAATCAGAAAATCAATGCAAGTTGTTAACTTTTGGAAACTCAACATCTATTTTGAGTTCAAAGCTGATCTAAACTTCCGATTCAAGTTAAAAAGCTATTCTTGCATGATTTGCATGATTTTGTGAGTTAATTATCTCTGATTTCTTGTTGACTCAAAAATCAACCTGAGTTCATCAAGAGTGATTTATTGTTTTTCCCATGCACCTCCAAAGCCCTGGATTTCTATAAATTAAGGCTTCAGCTCTTCATAATGATCAATCCATGAGTTGCATCCTTATGCTGGTGAATTGGTGATCGAAGAATCCATCTTTGCGAATCAAAGTTGTTGTGAGATTTTCATTATTTTTGAGCATTCATATCATTTAGCATATCAAATCTTAGATCAATTACATATCATTTCAATTTCATATAGAATAGATTCATATCAATTTTTCTTCATCTTATTGCATAGAAAATACAAAAATATGGATTAATTTGCATTCATTTCATATGTAAATTCTGCATTCAAATCCTTCATTTAGATGTCGTCAAGGTCACTGATCTCCGTCCAATCTGAGAATATCATACTCACACCTACTAGAAGGTAGTAAATCACCTGGTTAGATTAGTTTCCATTTCATTGCACGATTTTGGTTTTTGCTAACCTCTAATGTTTTACTAAAGTGTTGTGTCTACAGTTAGGTACAAAATTCACACACACAAGAAGCGCATACAAAATATAAGCATTCCCACACATCAATATGGGAAAGGATTTCAAATTATGCAGAAAATGGGATACAAAGGACAAGGACCTTTAGGAACAAGAAACGAAGGACTCCTTGAACCCATTGAAATGACGTGGAGAGATAGCAAAGAAAATACATGATTAGGCTACCTAGAACAATGGTATACTCAAAATAACTATCCTAAAGTATATGATCAAATATTACAATTAGAGTCACATAGCGATGAAGACTCAAATGATTGGGAATAGGATACTTTGTCAAATGAATCATGTCAAGATAAAGGTATTGATGTCATTCATACTTACACTCCTAGCAAAGGGAAAGAATCAATTGCAAAATCAAATCAGAGTCAAGTCTCAAGCTCAAGCCAAGTGACCTAGATAATGTACCAATTCAAGAAATTGAAATAAATCAATGGGTAGGAGAACCCTACGTACCATCATGGACACCTACTATGGAAGAATCTAACATTAGGTTTAACCCATGAGATTTTTACCCAATAGAAACCTTAGAGGATTCTAGTGAGGAGGATTTTGACCCTAGTTCTCTAGAACATCTCAAAGAGGCACATGTTATAGACTTAAGTGATACAATGTTTGAACCTTTGAATGAAGTCATGTCCTTAAACCCTCTTGGCCTAAACCAAAACATTGATCCTTTGACTCTAATCCATCCAGAATTAATTGAATGGGATTCCATTGAACCTACCATACTCCCTACATTTTTGAATGACAACTTGGTGTCCCAATACATAAATGTGGTTGAACCTTCTTCTATCATGGAATATCAAGAAGGAGTGACAAAGGAAAGTATCCAAACTCTCAATTCAATAAAAAATGAAAAAAACAAAAAAATGGAAAGAATCTAATGGTGAAAACCACTTTGTGGCAGCATTAAATAAAAAAGAGAAAGAAATAAAGAATGATTCCAAAGGTGAAAACCCAATTGAGGTGCCTAAGGAAGGGAGTTTGGATACTTTACTCGAGCACTATGAGGAAAGATCTCCTATCTTGATCGAACCAATAGAAACAGTGAATATTGGGTCAGAATCAAAACTAAGGATCATACACTTAGCAACATCTCTATCTAGTGAGGAAAGAAAAGAATTCATCAAATTTTTCAAGGAAAAGAAAATCAATTTTGCATGGTATTATGATGATATGCCAGGATTAGATCCAAATTTAATCATGCATCACTTGAACATAAAAGACGGAGCAAGACCAGTAAAGTAGAAATTGAGAAAAATGCATCCACACATAGCTTTTCTTGTAAAAGTGGAGTTAGAAAAACTGCTAAAAGTTGGGTTTATAAGATCCATCAATTATGCCCAATGGATTCCAAACATTGTACTAGTTTCAAAAGAAGACAAGTCCATCAGAATTTGCATGGATTTTAGGGATCTATATCTTTCATGCCCTAAAGATGACTTTCCATTACCAAGCATAGACGCCATAGTGGATCTAACAATAGGACATTCAATGTTCTCTCTTATGGATGGGTTTAGTGGCTATAATCAAATAAAGATAGCACCTGAAGATCGAGACAAAACAACATTTACATGCGTCTGGGGGACATTTTGTTGGAATGTTATGCCCTTTGGTCTAGAGAATGCCGGAGTGACCTATCAAAGGGCCATGACAACAATATTCCATGACATGATGCATAAGTTCATGGAAGACTATGTAGATGATATACTTGCTAAATCTCATTCAAGACAATAACATCTACCAATCTTGGAGAAATTTTTTGAAAGATTGGAACAATTTAAAGTAAGGCTAAATCTGAAGAAGTGTGCATTTGGTGTTCAATCAAGAAAGCTACTAGGGTACATTGTTTCAGCAAAAGGAATAGAGGTAGACCCAGCCAAAGTCAAATCCATCATGGAAATCGAAGCACCTAGAAACATAAGTCAGATGAGATCTCTTCAAGGAAGGATCTAATCCATACAAAGGTTCATATCTCAATTGGTAGAAAAGTGCCATAATTTTACTCAACTCCTTCATAAGGAGATAGTTTTCAAATGGGATGAGAAATGTGAAGAGGCCTTCAGCTTTTTGAAGAAATATCTAATGAACCCTCCAACTCTGATGCCACCTATAAGAGGCAAGCCTTTGATTCTATACATTTCAATGACCAAACATTCATTAGGGGCACTCTTGGCACAAGAAGATGAATCAAGAAAAGAAAAGGCCATCTACTATATAACTAGGACTTTGGTAAAACATGAGTTGAAGTACACCTTCATCGAAAGAGCATGTTTGGCCATAGTTTTTTCTTCCGAAAAAATGCACCACTATATGTTATCCCACAAGATTAGACTCATTGCAAAGATTGATCCCTTGAAATATCTTCTTAGCAAAACATCATTGAATGGAAGGCTAGTCAAATGGGTCATGGTGCTAAGTCAATTCGACATAGAATATGTGGACCAAAAATATATCAAGAGCCAAGTCATAGTTGATCAGTTAGTAGAATCACCATTACAAGATGACCATCCAATACAAGTGGAATTTCTAGATTTTGAAATTGTGAATGTGGAGGCAAAAACATGGAAACTATATTTTGATGGTTCCTACACACAACATGGATTAGAAGCTGGCATACTTTTGATTACTCCTCAAGGATCTACAATTCCAAAATCATACAAATAGATAATCCCATGCACAAATAATATAGCTAAATATGAAGCATTGGTCATTGGAATAAAACTAGCATTAGAGTGGAAAGTGATAGAACTACAAGTCTACGGAGATTCACAATTAGTTATCAATCAAATTAATGATGAATATCAAATGAAAGATGACAAGATGATACCTTACAAAAATATGGTTGAGAATCTCAAGAAATACTTCACTCTTATCACATTTGAGCAATTACCAAGAGAGAAGAATAAAGCAGAAGATGCAATGGCTACTTTGGCATCACTTCTCTAAATGCTAGATCAAAGCACCAGATATGAATTCTTGGTAGAAGAAGTTGAGCAACCCACATTTGATCCTACCCATCCTCATACCATTTTTTTTCTAATCGGACATGAATCACCTTGGTATGGACCTATTTACGCTTACTTAAAAGACAAAATCCTACCCATAGACCAAACCAGGAACCAAAAGAAAAGCTTTATCTGACAAGCCGCTCGTTATACCTTAATATCTGACACATTGTATCATAAGAGTCTAGACGGAATACTTCTTATATGTCTAGAGAAAGAGGAATCAAATATAGCCTTATGAGAAATCCATGAGGGGATTTGTGGGCCACATTTGAATGGTTTAACCCTAGCTAAGAAACTTCTTAGGATAGGATATTTTTGGCCTACGATGGAGAAAGACGCTTGTCACTTTGCTAAAAATTGTAGAAAGTGCCAATATCATGGAAACTTGATACACTTACCTGCACAAGAGCTTCATCCTATGCCGACACCTTGGTTGTTTTATCAATGGGGTCTAGACTTAATAGGAATGATTTATCCACCATCTTCAAATGGTCATAAATTCATTATTACGACAATAGAGTACTTTACCAAATGGGTGGAAGTTGTACCCTTATCAACTGCAACAGGAAAGAAGATATCCTTGTTTATTCTAAACCACATAATATGTAGATATGGCGTACCTCATGCCATCATAACATATAATGTAAAGCACTTCAAAAAAAAAAAACCTAAAGGAGTTATGTACAAAGTTTTAAATGATCCACCACTCATCATCAATATATTACCCCCAAGGTAATGGACAAACCAAAGCAACGAATGAAAACATCTTAAAGATATTGAAGAGAATTGTGGACAATTCAGGTAGAGATTGGCATATAAAAATAAACCTGACCTTATGGGCTTATATGAAAAGTATCAGAACGCCAACTGGAGCTACACCATTTTCCTTAGTCTTTGGAATAGAAGCAGTTTTACCTTTGGAGGTAGAAATTTCATCCTTAAGAGTATCTCTACATGGTTTGATAATTGAGGAAGATTATAGAGTTGCTAGGTTGCATGAACTAGAACTGCTAGATGAGAAACAACAACAAACATTTGATCACTTAAAAGTATATCAAAATCGAATGTCAAGGACCTATAACAAGAATATCAAGTCAAGAACATTTCAAATAGGTGACTTAGTTTTGCGAGAGAATCCCAAGAATCAAGAAGAAAGAGAAAAGAAAGGAAAATGGGAAGCAAACTGGTTAGGACCTTTTTTTATCACTTCATCTTTTGGGACAGGCACCTATAAGTTAGCTGTTTGTGATGGAGAAGAGTTACAAGAACCGATCAATAGCATTCATCTCAAAAGGTTCTACACATGAAGCAAATGAAAGAGGATAAAGAAAAAGAGTATCAAAAAATTAGATGGAAAGCATCCTATGTATTTTATATAGTCAAAAGAGATCTTGAAAATACCAAAAACATTGAAAAGCGGAAAAGAGCAAGCAAATCAGAAATGCAGAAAAGATAAAAAATAGTAGAAAATTGAGCATGAAGAAAGACAAAAACATTCAGAAATGATCCTCAAAAAGATGTTGTCTTGGTGAAAACCTAGCAAAAAGGTTCCTTGATGATTTGAAAATTAAAAAAATTGAAAAAAGAGAAAATTAAAAAAAAATTTAAAAAAATAAAAAAAGAGAAAAAGTGCCTTGGTGAAAACCTAGCAAATAGGCACTTTGGTAGCAAAAAAAGGAAAAAGCTTTAAAAATAGAAAAAGAAAGAAAAATCCATTCAATTGGTGAAAACCTGGTAAACAGATGCCATTGAAAGTCCAAGTCAGTTGCATACCTAGCAGTCATCTTTGTAAATATTGCATTCGCCAGCATTTGTATATATTGCATAATAAAACCCCACAATTGCATTTACAAGTACCTTAAGATTTTGGTCACCTAATCTGCAAACTGTCCTAAGTTGACCATTGAAATCATATAAAACTGGGGGCAATCTACTCTAAAGGAGGAAGGATTCGTCAAAAGAAAAATGCAATCAATCATCAAATTAGTTCATGAAAAATGCGAGTAAAACACTCAATCAAATCCTCATTCCAATCCAATTTGAAACCAAACGCAAAATTTGATCCTAGATCTTACACGGCCCTATCTTTATCAAGATTAAAAGTATGAAATGGATGGAACTATACTTGAAAAATGGATTTGAAAAACATTGCAAATTTTTTTCTAAAAGTGTTGACTTGATTGATGAAATCATGTCTTTCTAGCGAATCAATGAAAGTTTTTAAACTAGATAAGCTATGATGAAAGTGAGATATTTTATGGATTTATGAATGACTGTCTTAAGATCAAAGTTTTAAAGCATTTATTATTTGTCTAAGGACATGATCATCAAAGAATCATCAAGGACTTGTACATAGGATGAAACAAAGATCTTTGTTTGTTTACGCAAAAGGATATCTTGGATATTTTGATGCTCAATAGCATAATACCAAAATCCACTTGCAACATAGAAACTGACAAAATCGGTATTCAAGCTCTCATGATTGGCTTCAAACAGTGATAGTTGTACCAAAAAAGAGATGGGAAAGCAACGAAAGAGGTGCAAAAATTATTCATATCATCATGGTTGAACTAGTTATGGTTGTACTAAATCAGAATTCCAAAAACTGCTCAATGATGAATATAAGCTCCAAATTTATGAATAGTGATAGTTAGTTGCATACATCCTAGATTAAATGCATTTAAAGTATTTTCCTTTCTTAGCTTCAAAAATTAATTCGCAAGAGGAAAAAGAGAAAGGGGGTATAGTCAAATAAAAAATCAAATGAGCATCAAAAACTATATGTGATTGAGTATGTTGGAAATAAAAAATAAAATAAAAAAGTGTGCATTCCATTAATTCATGAGCATTTGTTAGATCCATGTTATCTTGTATTAAGTTGCATTCATTTTAATCTAAGTTCATTCCATATACTTTAAATCATCTTGATAACATTAATTGCATTAAGTTGCATTCATCATTCATATCTTACATAAAGTTCAATTCATTAAGTTCATTGTGTTAGGTTGCATTCATTTTAAAGCTCATCTCATTAAGGGTGCATTCTTTAAATCATTCATATCAATCATTGAAATGCATTTACCATTGCATTTTATAAGTTAATGTTCATTGCATCCATTAAAATAATTTTAATTCATCATTAGATGCATATCATTTGGCTCATTCAAAAAATGGCACATTGCTTTATTCATTTAAATTCATCCAGCACACTATCATTGCATTACATTCAATAACATCATTCATCTATATCACATATAACATTTAGGATCAATAATAGTTAAATATCCATAATCATTATACATTACAACATATAGGTCCATCACATTTGCATACCATAAATCCATAAATAGGTCCATCACATTACATCCAAATATCCATAAATTCATTACATCACATTAACCATTGCATCATCATCTAACACATCAATATATCATTTGCATCCATAAAGCATTAAATATCATATCATTAATCATTAAATCACATCATTAAGTTCATATAGCATCCATTCATCTATTCTATTTCATACATAAGACAACTATTTAAGTATAAATAGAACATATGCATCCATCATAAAACTGCATCCTGAAAAGCATACAACAAAGCATATAGGAGATGGAACCATATAAATCTGTATATCATAGTAAAACACCTGAAAAATGAGGTCCAACACATGATGACATCATATACAATAAATATATCAAACTAAGTATCCAAATCCATGGAATCATCATCAGAAATCAACGGAGAATCAAAGCCTATGCTATCATCATAGAAAATCAAGTAATCAAGGTCCATCAAAGTAACCACAAGTATCAGTGTAAAATAGATAAAGTACATCAAATGATCACAAGATACTATAGAGTCCAATGTCTCGATATCAAAAATAAGATCATATACATCATCAATGAATAAAGAATATATATCTATATCATCTCACAAAATCAATTGGCCGAACCACCAGCACCATCACCACCATCAGGACTAGGACCAGTATCAAAAGGATGGCTCGAACTAGCCTATAGCCCATGCTGACTCATAGCAGCCATGAATGCCTGCATCATACTACTGAGCTGCCTAACCTCCTGTCTAATCTCATAAACATCTGACTATAAAGCTCAAACCTCTGATGCAACTGCTAGAGCCTCTAAACTAGGAACATGTCCAGAAGGAGTCTGTGGTGGAGGCATGGAAGAAGAAGGCATATAAGAAGAAGGCATGGAAGAAGATGGAATAGATAACGATGGAATGAAAGAAGAAGAAGATGGATGAGATGAAGAAGATGACATAGAAGCAGAAGCAGGTGCCTGTGCTGTAGGATCCTCTGGAACAACTAGTGGAATAACCTATGGAGAAACCTGAGGAGGAGCTTGTACTGGCATACCCTATACCTGATCTAATAAAGCCTATGTGACTTGGGCATCCAATTGCCTCTAACATCTAGCCCTCTGACAGCCTTGTCTACCTACTAGATCCATAGCAACATGGTGTAAAGCTCTATCCACACCTCAACCCCTCACGTGACCACCACCCCTAGGAGGAATGGGAGCAACAACAATAACTACCATCAAGACTCTACCTACTCTAGCTACTCAAATACCCGATCATCCTCGATGTGCTCATATCCTACCACATCCCCATCCCCATCCCCACCTCCATCTCCACCATCATCATCAAACTCCTCATCAATGCCTGGTATCCTCTCTATTGGATCTGTAAACCTCAAAAAAGGGTTCTAAGAAAACCAATCTGCATTATCATCGGTCATTTCGACATCAATAATGTGACCTCTCATATCCCAGGAGAGATGACCTAGCTGCTCTATCTCTTAGCATGTTGTCCTAAAATCGACCACGAGTCCACATAGTGCTCTCTCAGCTTGAACACAGGCATACATCACTACACCCTATGACATACCCTTTACACGACCATACTGCCATAGCACTCAACGAAAGAAAAATCTCTCAATGACATGAGTCAATTGCCCTATCATCCATCGTGGGGAGAACATGAAAGGAAGCTCGGTAGCATCCTTAGGCCACGGCTCACATCCTAGATATGGTCACCAAATGAACTGATCCACATCATCAATGACCCTGCACCAATAATCTAGCTAGCCCATGTCGGCCTGCACTACCATACCCTCATACATCCAAGTGAATGGCCATCTTGGATCTCGGTGACATGCTGCAATCGGTTGTGTCACTGGAAGATGCTCCCATTTCCAAAGCTGTAATAAAATTGCTCCTACTAAGAGAGTAGAAAAACTCCTGTACACCACTATATGCAACTCATGATAGAGCTACTCCAAAACACATGACCCCCAATCAAAGCATCGAGGCTAAGCCATCAAGTCCTCAAGAATAGGATCCCAACTAACTGCAAATCCATGACCTCAGCAATCCGGCAAGAGGAATCCTCTAATCAATGCACCTAGAACTGCTAGCAAAACTGGGAAGGAATGAAATTGAGACCACTGAATGTGATCATCACCAATAGTAGGATCCTGGAAGACCCGTCGACATGCTACACCATCATACACCTTGTCGTAAAATACCAACTCTCCTCAAGTCAGGATGCGTAGGATACGATATATGTCCATAGGAGTGATGGTCATCTCTCCCATCGGTAAATGAAAAGTATTATGCTCAGAGTGACATCTCTCTTCCATAGCGGTAAGTAGACCCCGATTCACTCAGAATCAAGGAAGAACCAGTAGGAAAGACAATCCACATTTGTAGATATGTCTCTGATCCGGTGCACTCAAGTCATCTATCATGCTAAAGGGTTATGGATATAAACCTCGAAAGGGTAGTGAATTAAGAATTTCCTACAAAAAGAAAGTAAAATCACATCAGTTTTGAAATTAGTTATCTTTTGAATTATCCTAAGTCAATCAAACATTTACAAAATATCAAACTGCAATCAATTTTCATTATTCTATTCAGAGAGGACGGAAAATTTATCATCACCTACCATCTAAATCTAGATTGACAATCACACATTAAAACTACAATTGACTCAAACTGACATCCTACAACTCATTACCAAATCAATTTTATTACCTACGCCAATCAACTGATCGACAATACTGAACGGTTCAGAAAACTGACTAAGTCTTTTGAAAAAATTTCCTACCTAGGTAAAAGCACTATTTTTATTCTCAAAAGCGCTATTTGGAAAAAGCGCAACTCAAAAGTTTAAAAGCACTATTTAAATGGTTAAAAGTGGTGTTCTAGCGTGAAAGCACTAAAATTTGGTAAACGCATTAAAGAAAAATTTGGACGCGCTATTAAAAACATCAAAAGTGCTAAAAAGTTTATACTCGCTAAGGAAAAATTCAAATACAGAGCAAGCCCTAATTCTAGCTTGTAAAAGTGCTATTTCAACTTGTGTACGCGCTATTTGAAAGTGCAAAAGTGCTAAAAAACTAGTAAATGCACTATTAAAATGTTTAAATGCGCTATTTTATGGAAAAAAGAAAAAAACTAGGGTTTTTCTTAGAAAAATTCAATTTTTTTTAAATTAATGCATGAAATAAAAATAGAGAGGATCAAGCACTTACCAGAGGTCCATGGGTCGATGGCCGATGATATCGTCGACCACGCTCAAACCTATGCTCTCTAATCAGGATCACCATCACAAATATCTCAGAAAGAGTTAGAGCAAAAAGTCAACTACCAAAGTGAAAATGAATAATGAAAATGACTTTTTACCTCTTTATATAAGCCAGTTTCACCTAAAAAGGACATCTTTAACTAGAAAATGCCCGGGGACCCAAAATTTTCACCAAATCTGCCAAATCAAGGGCATTTTTCATCACACAAATGCAAAATCATTATCGGAAATGAAATCAAAATTCAATATAAAATTGACCTAATCAACACAAACTGACCTAAACCATCAACTTTTTCAAACATTGATCAAATTTCATTTCTTTTCCGAGGGGGCATATGTACTTGGATTATCAGAAACAATAGCAAGATCATCAAATCAGTGGCACAACCATCAAATCAGAGCGCAATCTTTTATCATAAATTTTTTCGCTTATCAATCAAAAGGGGCATCAAATATCATATCAGATCAAATCAAGTACCATATCAGGGAATTGTCATCAAATCAACCATTAGGACATCAAAATCAACTAAACTTCATCAGAATCTGCATCTTACATCAAGCATCGAGATCGACCATCGACGGAATCAGGACCTTATATCAGTTGAATCAAGACATTCTTTGAATCGACACACTTCACATGTCGACTCAAAGAGGGGCATTTGTAATCCCCTGAAAATGGACAAGATTAATTTAAGTGAGAAATCAAGGCAAGAATAAACATGATTAAATGCAATTAAATCAAATCAAGATCAAATCAAAGACAAATTGCAATTGAACATTAATCCAAAATTAATTAAAAATTAAAATCTATCAACTCAATTTAAATCAAATAAATCATGATAAATCAATAAATTATGTAATTAATCTAATTAATTACATAGTTCAATTTAAATCAAATCAACCCATTCAAGGGGTACACATGGCTAAACAAATGAAATAAAATCAATTAATTAATTCCTATTTTCTCTCAACACCACATGGGAGGAAAAAGCCTCAACCAATAGGAATTGAGAACCAAGCTCACATGGATCAAGCCTAAAATGAATCTCAATCACTCACTTGGAGGATGAAGATCTTGTCCACCCATTTTGTCTTCTTGTCCCAAGCTTTGAGGACAATCCATTTAAATTGTCTCCAAAGGGTGGAACCAAGGACTTAACCGGGTAACTCAATCATGATCAACTCTACTACACCCCCTACCCTTGCCAAAATCTATAAAAGCAAGGCATAATTGAAGAACAAATCATCCACAAATCTGAGAATAGCATCAAACCTCTTGCAATTTAGAGCTAGAAAGGCAATTTAGAGCTAATTAATTATTAATTTCATTTGGAATTGAACATTTAGTTTTGTTTATCATATCATTCTCATGTTAGGACTGTCACTAATGGAGGCTTACTAAGAGCTTTATCATTAGCATCCATAAATAGAGATCCATAAAGTGCTTAATTGTCAATTACTAGTTTAAATAGATTTCTATTTGTGGTAATTTAGTGTTTATTTTGAATTATTGATGATACTAACCCTATGAAGGTACTTTTT